>JASCZW010015494.1:0-20463 GCA_034211315.2 Aedes japonicus | reverse complement strand
TACAAACACTGCACGGTGGGCAAAAACGAGCCAAAAAAACGGATCTTTTATGGCCGCTAGTTTCAGTCCCTTAGGATGAGCATTTCTTGTGTAAAAAATCACGAGAAATCGATTTCAGCCACCGCACGACACGGTAAGTTGGCCATTTTGCCCGATTCTCTCCATGATTATACCTCAAACTCATATGTCATTTAGTTTTATACGTTGATGTCACCAATATAACCCTCATCTGCACTGTACTTATGCAAAGTTAACCGGAGAATCGAATGAAGATGACACTGCTTTGATTTGACCTTCGGAAGTGGTCCATTTTACCCGAATTTCCCTCATTCTTGAGAAAACTTATATAACATAGGGTTTAGAGAGTTGGACCCATCACTTTTATCCTCATTTGCACTGTACTCATGTGAAGTTATCCGCAGAATCGAATGAAGATGATACTGGTTTAGTTTGGCCTTCGGAAATGGTCCATTTTACCTGAATTCCCCTCATATTTTAGTAAACTTATATAACATACGGTTTTGAGTATTTGACCCATCACTATTATCCCCCATTTGCACTGTACTCATGTGAAATTATCCGCAGAATCGAATGAAGATGATTCTGCTTTGCTTTGACCTTCGAAAGTGGTTCATTTTACCCGAATTTCCCTCATACTTGAGAAAACTTATGTAGCATACGGTTTTAAGAATTGGACCCGTCACTATTATCCCCATTTGCACTTTACTTATGTTAAATTGATCACAGAATCAAATGAAGATTATACTGCTTTCGTTAGATCTTCGGAAGTGGTCCGCTTTACCTGAATTCCTCTGGTTCTCTCATACTCTCATACTAACCCAACTTAAAAAAAGCAAAAACTGAGTATTAGTTCCCACGCTAGTTACTCACGACCAAAAATTCAAATTATTGCTCAAGGCTCGTATAAACCACGTATCGCTCAAACAGCTTTTTGCTGAGCAGACCATCGACAATATTATCGGCTCTCATTGATCGCTGATAATTTATTATCCTCTCCCATCCAAGCAGGAAAATATCGCTCATTCAAAATCGGTGAGAACACTTTATCATCTCAAACATTTAGAAGGTTCCACACCCAAGCAGCACACAATGGGCAAATCTGGTTGCAATAACTTGATTGTGACTTAATTGAGTCACAAAACAGTCATTCCAACTGACTTGATACAAGTGTGCTGCTAGGGCAGCTTGTATCACCTGTTCGTGTAACTCATAGCAGAAATTCAAACGGCAACGGCTGTTTAGGTGTTCGTAAAAGGCGCAAAATCGGGTTCTCGAGAAGACTGAATGCATTATCGCCTGAAAAGTAATGCCGAAAAGGAACGAAATTATTGGCTCTCTTTATAGAGTGAAAAGATATTATAATCGTTGCTTTTCTCACGAGAATTCTTTTGCTTGATCAACTATCTCTCGCTCTTTGTGCTGATCTGGTCTTTCTCAGCAAGGACGAGAATGACCATTTTTCTTCTCAGATCGGCGAAAATGTTAATCCCTGTTCACGACTGAGTAAAAGCAACTCTCGTTCTGAGTTAGAGCTCACGGCCGTGTGTTTTTAATTGTCATATTTCTGGAGTGAAAAACTCAGTAATGCCTGGAACAGACATACAACGTACAGCGTTGTACTCCTTTAGTCTAGTACGTGTTTTTTGGTACTGGATTAAAGTATTTGACAGTTCGTACAACGGTCAGCGTTGTATGTCTGTCCCAGGTATAACCATTTTTTTGTGTTCGAAAATTCAGATAGCAAAATGCTGACGAATAAAAATCTTTCAGATGCGTATTTGAACTCCAAAAGGGGTAAGGAACGTGTATTTCAAATTATATCTGCATCAATCGATAAAAATGACGAAGAAGTACAGGAAATCGTTGAAACCTGGATGAAAAAATTTATGCGCCGTTGAATTCGCTGCCGTAGCCGAACTAGATTCATTGAAAGGGAGCAGGAGTGGCTCGATTGTGATTATATTATTCAACTGGTATTGGAAAGGAGGTAAATTTAGCGCCTCTTTAAGCTCAATTGATAAGGATGTGGCTATACACAATTGTAAATTGTAGATGTCTCTACCATACGTAAACAATGGGACCGTCCATTGATGGGACAACTACTGTTAAGCATAGCGTTCGCCATAGCCGTGCAGTGTTTCATAAAATGATTAACTATCTTTCTGTTTTTGTGGTCAATGTGACTCCAGCAACTTTGACACGCTATATCTTTATAGTATCTGAACCGACTTTGGATTTAACCTTAGTTGAGTGAACAACAAAATCATTTATTTTTATTCCATTTAAGAAAACTTCTGCAATCTTAATCGATGTGTGTTCTTTCCAGAATTAAAAAAGTCAATTTCTAAAACTAATCGAAAAATTAGTTCGTAAAACAATGCGTAATATATGAGTTCACTCAAGTATGAGGGGAATTCAGATAAAATGGACCTCTTCCTAAGGTCAAATCAAAGCAGTATCATCTTCATCGATTCTGTGGATAATTTTACATAAGTACAGTGCAAATGGGGATAATAGGGATGGGTCCAACCGTATGTTATATAAGTTTTCTCAAGTATGAGGGAAATTCGGGTAAAATGGACCACTTCGAAAGGTCAAATCAAAGCAGTGTCATCTTCATTCGATTCTCCGGTTAATTTTGCATAAGTACAGTGCAAATGAGGGTTATATTGGCGACATCAACGTATAAAACTAAATGACATATGAGTTTGAGGTACAATCATGGAGAGAATCGGGCAAAATGGCCAACTTCCCGTGTCGTGCGGTGGCTGAAACCATCTCCAATCGATTTCTCGTGATTTTTTACACAAGAAATGCTCATCCTAAGGGACTGAAACTAGCGGCCATAAAAGATCCGTTTTTTGGCTCGTTTTTGCCCACCGTGCACTGCTTGAAAGAAAGCAACTATTTAATTGCCTGTTTATAAAAGGTATTGTCATTTTAAAAATGAATTCTAGGATTTTTTTTCAAAAGGGCGAATCTAACAATGAGAGGCTCTCTCCTCTCTCGCTCTCTTTCATTTATCACTGCGTCATTATAAATCCTTTGAAAGATTCTTTAGTACCGATAGAAACACAACAGTGCTGGCTAACATACTCTACAAATAGTTGAAAGAAAAACGTAACGCTGAATGGAATATGAATGGAAGAGAAAGTAATCAAAGAGAGTCTCTCAATTGCAGATTCGCCCTAATGAAAAAAAAAACCCTAGAATTGTCTATCTGAAAGCAACGTAGCTGATTCTCTCAATTTGAACGTTATCGCCTGCCGGTCTGCTTACCAACGATTGAACGCGGTCTTTGTAGGCTCTTCTTTTGCCATACGTGAGCACCGGTGCTGAGAGAATGACTTGCTCTATTATTTGTTTTCTCTTTCTCTGCTGCGATTCCTCACTGAAATGAAGATGATTTCGATGTTTTCACCAGCACTTCGATTCACGAATGATTCACATTGGCAACGAAGCAAACGAATGATGCGAAACGATGCGATCCCAGCGAAGTGATCGAAGCGAAGCAATCGAAGCGATGCATACCATGTGAAGTATAAACCTGGATCCAGTTTTTCACACCTGCGAACGGAATGAGGCAATGGACGGAAGCCGGCACTAGTGCTCTGAAGCGGCCTAGGGAGGCTCAATGGGTTGAAAAGATGTTGGCGTTGGTTTTCTGGAATTGTCATAGCATACCCTTCGTGGAATACCTTGAAATGAATATAAACACCCATAGCGAGTATTACTGTGCATTATTGGAGCGATTGAAGGCCGAAATTGCTGCAAAATGGCCTTACATGAAGAGAAAAACAATTTTGTTTTTGCGAGACAATGCGCAGGCGAACAAGAGCATCACAACTACAGCTAAAATCAAGGACTTACGGTTCCAATTGCTTCCACATCCACCGTATTCACCTGAAATGGCTCCCTCGGACGATTATCTGTTTCCAAACCTAAAAAAATGGCCCTTCAATAAAAAAAATTCAGCTCACGTGAGGAAATCATCGGCGCCAAGGAGGAGTATTTTGGTCTCCGGAAAATTACTTTTCGAACGGGATCAAGAAGTAATCGCTGCAGTAAGTGTATTGAGCTAAAAGGGCTACATTGAATAAAATCGGCTCCTCCCTTAGCTTAGTCGATAAAGGCGCGGCTACAAAGCAACACCATGCTGGAGGTGGCTGGGTTCGATTCCCGGTCTGCTCAAGGAATTTTTCGTTAATCTCTCGATTGGAACACACAGTGGGACAATTCTGAGAAAACACGGTCAAAAACATTTTCACCCTTTTGTCATCATTTTATCGAATAGGTGGCTTCAAAAGAGTTGCTCAAAATGTTATTTCGCATCTTTTGAAAAAACACGCCTAACCTTTCATAATAGCTTAACTACACTTTCAAATTCTAACTTTTTTCAACTACGAGATAATGGGACAAAGTTGTAGAACAGGTAATTTTAAGAAAAGTTGCGGAAAACATTAAGTTTCTAGAGACTAACGCTAAGGAGATATAAATGGTTTTCTTTCAGCACTACCTTAAAACTGGTTGGCTTATAACCTGTACTATTTCAAACTGACGTTTTACTAGGTACCCTTCAGTACACAACGCTGAAAATTTTAGAAATACTTGTTCATAAAATAATCTTTCAAATACAATCTGTTTTAGACCCCGCCATGACCCGCCCACCCTTTATGAGGCGGTTGATTATGACGTCACACAGACCAAATGTGGTCATCAGAGAGCATAATTGTGTTCAGCAAAAATGTTTATTTTAATAATTCCTACAGTTTCTTAGAACATATTGGAATCGTCAAATCTGAACAAAGTACTATTTATCTCAAAAAACTAGTTTTAAGGTAGTGCTAAAAGAAAACCATTTATATCTCTTTAACGTTAGGCCCTAGAAACTTAATGTCTTCGACATTTTTTCTTAAAATTACCTGTTCTACAACTTTGTCGAAGACAACAACCCGTTATCTCGTAGCTGGAAAAAGTTAGAATGTGAAAGTGTAGTTAAGCCCTTATGAAAGGTTAGGCGTGTTTTTTTTTTCAAAAGATGCGGAATAACGTTTTGAGCAACTCTTCTGAAGACACCTACTCGATAAAATGATGACAAAAGGGTGAACATGTTTTTGACCGTATTTTTTCAGAATTGTGCCACTGTGGAACGCTAGGGAAGAAGAAAGAAAACATTTAATAAAATTAAAAACAACCAAAAAAAAAATTTTTCATTCATTCCCAGGGAGTAATTTTTCACTCCCCCACTCGTGTGAAATTCAAGAATCCTTTCACTTTTTTTTTTTTAATACTTTTCTAGATGTCATCGTTGATTGATTGTATTTTATAGTTTTCATTGGCAGTTTTATCATATCTCAGGAATTAAGGACAAACATTTAATATAAACATACTTGTAAGAGTTTTGCCTCATGAACTGTATATGCTGTTAATTATTATGTCTAATGTCCAAAGATCACCTTGACCATCACTGCCTTCTCGTGTGATTAAAAAGTTATCTCTCTGGTACTCATGTGGCTCCAATTGAATATACGGCAGACATTTGTACGTATTCCAGAAAGTCCACTTAGGTTTCCTTGTTGGTTACTTATTCTTATTTCCAGGCATTGTTAAAGTTTATGTGGTTAAGGGGAGAGTCTCCTTCGAACATCGGCTGTGAACGGATGTTTCTAGTTTTTTCTGGTGCGAGTGAGTGAGAGAGAAAGAGCGACAGAGAGTGTTTTGGCTAGGTACACTTGTATATTTTATCTATATTTGAAAGCATTTATTTATTATCATTAATATCACAGAAAACCAGAAATAACACATTGAACTTTTTCCACAAAGTCACTAAGAATCAAGTGCCATCTGTTGAGCACACAGCGATGGATGATAAAATTGATCAGATACCATTGAAATTATCACACTACCACCATCTGATCAGATTAACCATAAGTCACAGAGTGCTCAACAGATGGTGCTAGTTTTTTTCAGTGACGATGATTTGAAGTGGAACATGTTCGATGTGTTATGTCTGTTTGCCGATGATATAAATGTTAGTAAATAAATGGACACAGGTTAATGCAAAGACATAAACATTGCCCTAAAAACTCACGTTGGTACGTTCGTTAATGATAATGATGCTTCTGGCATTGGCTTAACTACTGGGGGTGCCTAGGGGGCCAGGCCCCCTCCAGAATTCTGTAGACCCCCCCCCCTCCCCCAGGATTTTTCGCTATGATATTTCTAATTTGAAATGAAGCCCTAATCATAATCTCTACGGAATTTTTTTCCCAGTTCAAGTTGTTTTTGTACTTTGCTCCCTTCAGAAAAAGTTTGAACGAGCAAACTATTTCTACAGGAGTAAAGTTAAGCAAAATATTACGATAGAAGTTTATTCATTAACGATAATTAACGTACTAATGGGAAAAATTCATCTTGTGAAATTCTTCTGTCAAAAATCTCGCCTTCTTGTGCGTTGCGCCCATCTTTGCTAGAGAGTCTGCCTTCTCATTGCCTGGTATTGATCAATGTGAAGGGACCCATACAAAGGTAATTCTACATGATCATTGACCAACACACACATCTCCTCCCTAATTTTGAAAGAAAGTAAGATGAGTGCCTCACTGTTTTCATCGACCGAAGGACCTCAACAGAACTGAGAATATCCGAGAAGATGACCGAAACCAGAGGATCCATCTTCACAACCCATCAGTAAAAATTCTTCTATTGCTATTGACACTTGATACTCGAAGTTGTAGGTCGAAGTTGATCTGGAACTCCTTGAATAGCCTGCTTCATGGAGAGATAATAATCAATGGCGGAACTGGATGATTGAAGTGTACACTAGGAGAATAAATGCAGCGAAGACTAATAAATAAACTGATTGATCATACTAACTTAAAACTGATAAATATTTAGATGGGACTGACTTGCGATCGCCGGCAGTTCAGACATTTTGTGTTTTTTTTTGTAATATATATTAGGTCATGGACAATGTTGTATGACTTCTGGAGAAGATATTCAACAACATGCCTGCACTAAGTCAGCTGACTCGTTATCACGTTTAGATATTGCAAATTGGCAGGAGTTTATAGACCATTATTCAGATGCTCTAAATATAAAACAACAAAACCTGCAAGCATAAGCAACTGTCGTTTGAAATTTTAGCGCCGTAAGCTCGGCAAATTCCCATAAGCTCAGCTGGATGCGAGTGGAGCTTCTCAGCCATGAGACGCATTAAAACATGACTAGGAAGTATCATGACGCAGAACCGATTTTCAAATCTGTCTAATTTAAGCATTGGAAACGGAGTTGTGAAGTACCAACCGACACAATTTTGAAGATTTAAAACGCTTTATCCAACCCAATCTAAATTTTGATATAAATTAAATATATTCAGTGACTCAATGTTGTTCTAAAAGAGAGAGAGAGAGAGAGAGAGAGAAGAGAGAAAATGCAAACGGGTTAAAATGGGGCAAAATGGCGTCCGCTTGCTTCGACTTCGGGGTTAGGCTTCCGACATCTCGACGTTCCTCGTGCTAGCCCACGTCGCCGTGTCGCATCGGATATTGGCCCTAACAAGCGGGTTGAACACTTCGGACCTTGATGGAACCACACCTTCACAATGGTCCCGTAGTTACGATCCTAGTTGGTTTTTCTTCATCTTTTGGGCACAAATTTTCTTTTCTTCGAGCTACAACTACCCACTCGATGGTTCGTTACTCAATGTCCTCCCGATACTTTCCAATCTTACTTCTAGTCGCTCAACTCTTTCTCCCATACACTCCCTCTTCTTCTTCTTCTCCTTCTTCTCCTTCTTCTTCTTCTTGTTCTTCTTCTTCTTCTTCCATCGCTCCCTTTTTTCTCTTTCGCCCGGTTGTTCCCGGAAACGGGAAAACGTTCCCCTGGTACTTTATCTGGGATGCGAACAGTGCCAGTCTTTTGTGCATGGTGGGTTGTTAGTATGCTTTTATTTGTTTTTAAAGACTGTATTCGATGAAATTTGGACACAGAAAATAGGTCTCCAAAAATTTTCCTTGAGCCCGATTCTTTTCAAACTTTCTGGAAATAAAGTACTACTATATGGTTAAGTTTTGACATCATTGATTTATTGAACCTCATCTCCCAACCCAAATGCCCGCACCTTTGCCTTGACCCCTTTCATAAAATTTTGGGCAATGATAGGACCGACTTGCTTACTTACTTTTAACCACACTTTCTTTAGTTCAAGTTCATTTTCTATCAGTTTTGGAGTTTTAACGAGCTTTGCCTTCATGATTGCCCAAAAATTTTCAATTGGGCGAAGTTCCGGAGTGTTTGGAGGGTTGACGTCGTTTGGTACAAAAACTACATTATTATCTTTGTACCAGTCTAAGACGGGCCGAGCATAGTGGCAAGATGCCAGATCCGGCCAAAACAGTGTCGGGCTATCGTGAGATCTCAAGAAGGGCAGACGTCGTTTTTGGAGGCCTTTGTCCTTGTAGATTTGTCCGTTGACGGTCCTAGAGGTGATGAACGGCTGACTCATTTTGCCACATCCGCAGATCGCTTGCCAGACAAGAAATTTTTTGGCGAATTTCGACAGTTTCTTCATCCGTACACTCTCCGGAACGGTCAACTTAGAGGTGGCGACGTAATGTTCTTGTCCTGGCATTTGTTTGGTGTCGGCTTTAATGTAGGTCTCATCGTCCATCACAATGCAGAACGGTTTTGTGAGCCACTCCCTGTACAGTTTTCTTGCACGAGTTTTGGCCACCGAGTTCTGTTTATCGCTCCGGTTCGGTGCCTTCTGGACCTTGTACACATGTAATCCAGAACGTTTCATTGTTTTCTGCACAAAACAAACTGAAACTTTCGCCTTTTTCGCAACATCCCTGATCGAAGTGTTGGGATAATGCTTAAATTGGTTCAATACCATACTGACCTTCTCCGGATTCGATGTGCCACGTTTTTTGCCACTACCATTTTTCCGCTTGGTTGTCTTACGGTCCTTGAACGTTTTGATCACATGAGATACGGTTGAATGTGCAATTCCGAGCTATTTTCCGATCCAGCGATGAGAAGCGTTTGGGTTTTCGAAGTGAGTGCCCAAAATTTGCTGGCGCACTTTTTCTTCATTCGAAGCCATCACTGAAATCACTCGACCGATTTTCACGAAACTCATTACACAATTGACACAACACAATGAAATACATTCAGTTGAAATTTCAATAATTTTTACCCACACGCTAAAAAGTTACGAACAATTGCGTGTGTCCAAATTTCATCGAATACAGTCTTTAATTAAGTTTATCTAGGTGTCCCATTTTATGTTTAACAAAAATGTAATATATGTGAATACTGAATAGCGAAAACTTATAAAATTCAAAGGTGGATAGATGATATAGATGCGGCCTTCCTATTCCTACCGAATTATTCCTAAACTATCTTCTGAAATTATCCCCCGGCTGATTTGTACCCTCGCTAAGTCGCTGTTTCCTCATGGTGGGGAGGTCCTCAAATTGGCTGGGTTTCCCTTTCATTTTCCTGATAAAAGGACCCTCGGTGTGTTCCCAGTTTATGGCTCAGTATCGTCGGAAAGCGTTTTTGGGCCAAATTTTTGGTGTTTCCGATGTTATCAATTAACCGAGGTGACCAGTATTGTCGAGTTGGTCTGCTGATTTGTGCCCTGCCATCCCACATTGGCCGGGTACCCACTCTACCGTCATGTCGGGTGGTGCGTGTTGGACGATGGCCTGTACCCACGGGTGTCTTGGTGTACTGAGCAAAATCGCGTAGATAGCAGATCAGTTACAATAACTATTGGCGAGTTAGAGGGAACGTTGCAGCTACGAAAATTTCGGCCACTTCGGCTAATTTTTATTGAATTTTCCTTGGAGTAGATGCTTTGAACCGTCGCTATCTACCCCTTGGTAGTAAGCGTATTTTTCATTCAGCAGTGCTTGCACCGACATCCTTAAACGTTCGGAGTTGTCTCCCGCATTAAATTGTTTTCTGATCCTGTTCTCTATCTATACGTCAAAGGGCGGAATGCCAATCTCCACACAGACTGCGACAGCTGGGGTGGATGGTAGCAGGCCTGAGATAATTCTTATGCTTCCGTTGTACACAGGAGCAACAGCTTGTTAATTCCAAGCCGTAGAGAATCCTGCTGTTTATAACTGCCTTTTACACTCGCACTCGGATGCCCCTGTTGTTGCTACGATGAGGCTTGTAGGTCGTTCGGATGAGATTGAGCCTGGTCTTCTTTACCAAGTTGAAGTGGCTCTCAAAGCTCAAGCTGCTATCGATGGTGACTCCCGAGACCTTGATCGTCCTTTTGAACGGTATTCGCGCTGAGGTGATGGCCATAGGTACCCTTGTTGGTCGGTGATTCTTTGGACAGATAGCCGTATGGGCGCGTTTTGTTGCAGAGATGATGACGCCACGGGCGTAGGCCCATCTTCCTACAGCGTTGGTTGCCGCTTGTAGTTTATGTTTTGTGGCACGATGAGTGTCGCCCACCACCACCAGGAGAATGTCGTCAGCGTAGAAAAATATGAAGCAGCCGTTCGGCAAGTGCTCATAGATGCTGTTCATGGCTACCAGGAATAATGTGACCGCCTTGGGGAACGCCAGTTTCTTCTCGGAAAACCAGTGACCACGTGTTGCTGACCAAAACCTCAAACGTCCTGTCCGTAAGGAAGTTCTTTAGGAAGTGCAGTATGTTCCCGCAAATGCCCCAGTCGGACAGGGTTTTCAGCACATAAGGTGTCCATTTGCGGTTATACGCGTTTTCTATAAGTCCAATGCTACCATCTCCACAAACTGTCCTTTCTTCTTTGCATCTGACAATACTTGGAGAAATTGGTTGATAGCTTTTGCCTTCAGGTCTAACTTGCTCCTCCTTTGAAGTTGGTATTATAAGACTATGTCACGCCCTACTGCTGACATGTTATTTAGCATGCCGTATCCTGTTTCGTCAGGACCGGAGGAGGCTTCTTTCGTTGATTGCAGTGTAAATGAGAGTTCATCGATGGAGAGAGCGAGATTAATTTCAACGGTTGCAGTGGCTGGTGGAATCACGAAGTTTTTGCTGAAATTTTAGTGCTCGTCGTTCCGGCGGCAGTAGGCTAGACTGTAGCCGTCGATGGACGACATTTCGGAGAAATGCATTCCGAGTGCGTTTGCTTTCACCGCTGGGTCGCTGAAGATAGTACCGTTGATACACGGGATGGGGAGTTCAGTAATCCGTTATCGGATATATCTCAAATTTTCGATTACTAAATAACTATATATTAGCCAGGTTTTGGCATAATTTATTTATTGAATTACCTTCCCCAAGGTGAATACTCGTATATTTCTCTTAACACTGCCCATGAGATCTTGGGCGAGGCTTTATCCATCTTCCTTACACAATTTCTCCCAATTTTTCTTCAACTTCTTCTTCATTATCGCCCACAAATTTTCGATCGGACGTAATTCTAGTGTATTTTGCGGGTTCGCCTCCTTCGGGACCACATTAACGCCCTTCGCTTCGTACCAATCCATTACAGGCTTGGCGTAATGGCACGAAGCGAGATCCGGCCAGAACAGCGTGGGACCACGGTCAGAGCGGAGGAAGGGCAGCAAGCGCTTCTGCAAGCATTCCTCTCGATAAATCTGCCCGTTTATGGTGCTGGTTGTAACGAATGGCTTACTGTACCGTCCGCACTCGCAGATCGCCTGTCACAACTGGTACTTCTTCGAGAATTTGTCCAACTTTCTCTTCCGGAACTTTTCCGGAACCTCCATGCGGGACGTACGGACAAAAAACACGAGGCCGGGGATTTGTTTGGTGTCCGCCTTGACATATGTCTCGTCGTTCATGCCGAGACAGCCTGGCTTGACCAGCCACTCACGGTACAGCTTCCGCGCACGTAATTTGGCCACCGTGTTTTGCTTGTCAGTCCGGTTTGGAGCCTACCTGACCTTAAAAACTTGTAGCCCAGCCTGCTTCATGGTCTGCTGGACGAACCACTTCGACAAATTGACCTTTTGGCCACGTCTCGGGTGGAAAGGTTCGCTATTCTTAAAGTACCTGCCTTATCTTCCGCGCCTTCTCTGGGTATTCCGTTTTCGGGTTTTCGGCCGCTTCCAGCGCGCCGCTCGATGGTCTTTGTCTCCTCGACCATCTACACAACGCGGGACATGGTGGAATGATGGATTCCAAGCCTTTTGCCTATCCATCTGTGCGACTACCCAGGAGTATCGATCACCGCGCCCAAGATTTGCTGGTTTAGCTCTTCTTGTTTTGAATGCATCTTGAAAACTACTTGACAGATCGCGATCAACATAACACTCTTAACTAGTATTACCCAAAATTTCATTAATGTTTACCTACGCGATAAAAAGTTACACCAAAAACAAATTGTCGCATTTTTTCCGAGTCCAATTTTTACCAATAAAAATGTAAATGTAAATCGATCAAACATGGATCATTGGACGACCAATTTCTTAGGGCGATCATTTTGATTTTCCCCGCTAAAGAGACTGTTTTATTGGAATTCATTTAACTTACCGCTCCCAATTCTTGTCAACTGGAAGCCAGCGGTGGCCAAAATAGTTTCATCATTCCCTTCGCCGGATGCCTTAAATCTTGTGTACAATTTCAAACACAGCTCAGAAATTTAAACGGTCTTTATATTATTCGAAACGCTAGCTATTATTTAGAGCATTATTCCAGAAATTTTACAAAACGCAACCGTCACGAAATAATGGAAAACGTGATTTAAACATTCATTAGACATTGCTACGTAGTCCTAGCGTGACCTTTGTGTACAACCCCAGTGGGCTGTACCTTGTAGTTTTTTAAACAACTGGTAGCAATTATCTTGTCACTTCAAAATGTTTGATACACTTATTCCTGCAATGTCTTCAAATTGAAATGAAAAATTAAAAGTATATAATACATTTTTTTGAAGTTCCACCCTAAGATAAGATAGAAAAACTGTTTTAAAATAATACGTTAAAGAGATAGAAGGTTACTTTGTTCATCAAAGTTTCTTTAAAATATATTATCTACAATTTTAAAGGAAAAAAAATCCTCTACAGCATCAGAATAAGAAGTTTGAAATTTTATTATGAGCATCAAATGACCACCCTAGTCACCACTTAAAATCATAAGATAGATCTCATTTTTCAAGTAACAGCCTTCGAAGACATCATATTTAGACCTATTTCATAGTTTTCGAGTTATCGATACCTTCTGTCGGGGTACAAACTCACTGCGACCATATATTGACCTATTGTGGTATCGATAGCATACAGCAATGCACTATGGTCCGAATGGACAAATTTCACGACAAAAATCGATAACTCAAAAACCATTAACTTTAGACAGATAATGTCTAGGGGAGATTTGATTTTTAAAATAAGATCTATCTTTTGGTTTGGGTTGTGACTAGGGTGGACCTTTTATGTTCATAATAAACATTTCAACTTTTTATTCTTATGATTTAGAGGATTTTCTGTTTCAACAGAAATGTAGATATTTCAATTTAATGAAACTTTGCTGAATTTTTTTTTAATTCTATCTCATCTACGTATCGTTTTATAACAGTTTTTCTAACTTTCCTTAGGGTGGGACTTAAAAAAACAGTTTTTTTGCTGTAACTTTTTTATTTCAATTTGAATTTGAAAACTCTTCAGAAACGACTTTTAGAGTATAGAATGACGCACATTTTGAAGATACAAGATAGTTGCTAGTTATTGTATTAGAAAAGTTGTAGGGGTTGAAGTGTAAAAAAATATACGTTTTTGCAAGATATCTTATTCCTTTATTTGCAAATATTTGCAAACACAGAGTACGTGAACTGAAAGTACAAACTTCCATCTACAAGATCTATGCAAAATTGTTTGTCCCCTTTTGTCCCCTTTAGGGAAAAAAATCTTTTTAAATTTGGTAGTTTTGCATTTTTTCTGCATAATTTTCGATCAGCAGCATCAAAAATTATCACCAAAGACCGTAACAACTCGAGTTTTTTATGAAAATGTTTATATTTTTATATTAATCCATCTCCGTTAATTTATTAACATTCATATCACAAACAAACAGACATAACACATCGAACATTTTTCACTACAAATCATGGTCACTAACACACCTGTGCCATCTGTTGAGCACACTGTTATGGATGACTAAGCTGAACAGATGGCAGTAGTGTATTAACGTCAAACGAAAAACGGCTATACCTACTACCTGTGGCTATATTACCAACTAAGAAACATTTGAATAGACCGTTTAATGGGTAATCGATGAAGAAACTGCAAGTGTTATGTATGTTTGTCTGTGCTAACATGTTTTAATCTTCGTTTGACGTTAAAACACTCCTGCCATCTGTTCAGCTTAGTCATCCATCACAGTGTGCTCAACAGATGGCGCAGGTGTGTTAGTGACCATGATTTGTAGTGAAAAATGTTCGATGTGTTATGTCTGTTTGTCTGTGATATGAATGTTAATAAATTAACGGAGATGGATTAATATAAAAATAAAAACATTTTCATAAAAAAGTTGAGTTGTTACGGTCTTTGGTGATATTTTTTTAATGCTGCTGATCGAAAATTATGCAGAAAAAATGCAAAACTACCAAATTTAAAAGATTTTTTTCCTAAAGGGGACAAAGAGGACTAAACAATTTTGCATAGATCTTGTAGATGGAAGTTTGTTCTTTCAGTTCACGTACTCTGTGTTTGCAAATATTTGCAAATAAAGGAATAAGATATCTTGCAAAAACGTATATTTTTTTCACTTCATCCCCTACAACTTTTCTAATACAATAACTAGCAACTATCTTGAATCTTCTAAATGTGCGTCATTCTATACTCTAAAAGTCGTTGCTGAAGAGTTTTCAAATTCATATTGAAATAAAAAAGTTACACTAAAAAAAATTGTTTTTTTAAGTCCCACCCTGGGGAAAGTTATAAAAACTGTTATAAAACGATACATAGATGAGATAAAGTAAATTTTTGTTTCAGCAAAGTTTCATTAAATTGAATTATCTACAATTCTGTTGAAACAGAAAATCCTCTAAGTCATAAGAATAAAAAGTTGAAATGTTTATTATGGACGTAAAAGGACCACCCTAGTCACAACCCAAACCAAAAGATAGATCTTATTTTAAAAATCAAATCTTCCGAAAACATTATCTGTCTAATATTAATGGTTCTTGAGTTATCGATTTTTGTCGTGAAATTTGTCCATTCGGACCATTGTGCAATGTAACAAATTCTGTTGGATACATTTTTGTGTCCTGATTCCCTACCGGTTTCCAATTTTTTTTAATTTTTACCATAAGAAGTCATGACGCATATTTCCCACACTTGATTATATGTTGTCGAAGTCAGCCCATTCCTGTCTAAACCGAAACTTAAACAAACTAAAATTTGAACTAATCACCTAACAAACTCCAAAGAAACAAATATTTACGTTGTGAATAATTAAAGTAAGCACCTTCCCAATTAATCAACAACCAGAAACGTCAGAAAATGATTTTCAGTTAGTAACTGCCCAGACTTGGAACGCGTCGCCCATGGATAAGATGTGGAAGCTCAGGTGGTCGGTAAGGCACTTGCTAGCCTCACTGGACGACGAAAATGATTTTTTCCTACCGATGGAGTGGTTCCTGGTGATTGGCGGAATTAATCTGCGATCGAAGAACTACTTCTACCGTTTCTTGTTCATCTGCCTTCGGATCATATTGTTCATCCAGTTCTTCGTGTGGGCTGACCGGATCTACGTGGCGTTGTTTGAGTGGAATTCCCGTGGAGATCTGATTGGGGTGTGTACGTTTTTTCTGGCCGTTGTGATGATTTTGCTGAGAGCTGGGCTGATTCGGGTGCATCTGAAGAAGCTGGACATGGTCTGTGCGTATCTGCGGCGGCAGTTGAACGTGAATCGGACGGAGAGACGGGATAAATCGTACCGACTGTTGCGTCGGATGGCCTTGGTGCTGGAGGGGACGTTCTTTGTCGATCAGATCATGCTGTATGTGTTTGGAGTAAATCAGGATCGGTTGTATTACACTCCGGATAACCTCAGTCGGATGGGTTGGCAGGTGAAGTTGTTCTTCGATGTGACCAATGCAAGCAATCATTTTGTCTATTCGTCGCTGTATGTGACGATCCTGATGGTTTTGAACTGTTTGTTGAAGGCCTTTGAGGTGGAATTGGAGGAAGTTGTTTTGGGGTTTGAAGGGATCTTCGAACGTGTTGATCGGAAGTTGAACGAGGTGGTTAGTAGGGATGAAGGGTTGAATAATCAGCTGCGGTGGAATATCTTGGAAAGGGAGCTGAACTTGGTTGTGATACGGCACTCGGAACTGCTAGATCAGTTGCATATTATGGGAGGGTTCTTCAAGATGACGTTTCTTTTGATGTTCTACATGGAGTGCGTAGTCTTGGGCTGTGCGACGTTCTACATCATTGGTCAAGGGCTGACCATAAATTCGATCATCGTGGGAAGCTATTCGGGAGCTCATTTACTCGAGTGCTACTGGTTCTGCCGGCTTGTGGATATTCTGAATTCAACGGTAGGTCTTTTGGATGTTCCGGAATATATTGTTTAATGGAAATGAAATCCAATTTCAGAACAAACAAATTGGCAGCGTTATATTCAACCTGGAGTGGCATCAGCGTTTGCGGTGTGAACCCGGTTTTATCAAACAGTATCGGAAGATTCGAACAACCCTGCTCATGGTCATCATCAAATCACAGCAGAATCTGGGCATTACTTGCGGGGGGATGTTTGAGATGTCCGCAGAGGCGTTCCAGCAGTTGATGAAGATGATCTACACGTTTCTGATGTTTCTGCTTAATACCAACACTGCCACCCACGGCAAGTAAGATTCGGTTAACGGCGTGGCGGGTAGCAAATAAATGTGCCACGTGGCAGTTTGATGTTCCATTAAATGATGGGGTCAACCAATCGTTTTGGGTGTTTTAAAGTGTGCTCTTTTTTGCTACAGGGATTTGTCTTTCTGTTGTATTTGGTCACTCAGAGTTTGTTGTAAATTGCACGAAGTTTGACGTCTATCCTGTACGTTCAATCATTCTTTTTATATCACAGCCCTTTTTACAGTTCTTAATGATAGTCTAACAATGTAGACCAGTAAAAAGCAGGCATACGGCACCCCATTTTTAAAAAATTGCAAAAAGCCTGCAAAATCATTATCGCAACCCTTCATTCTGTTCGACAAAATGCATGCATTTAAAATCGGTTAAAGATATTCTCACATGTAGTGACACTGTATTGTAAAAGTCTAAAATTCCTAAGAAATAAATCGATCGATCGAATGACAAATGATGTGTTTGATGATTATTTATAACTTTGTTTTGGAATTTTTCAGTCGAGGGTTGCTGCGATTGCAAAAAAAAGGACTGATTGTATTAGACTTCATTTGTCATCCGCCGAAAATTCACAACCAAAACACTTTCAGGACGCCTTTCTAAACTGCTACCATTTTAACATTCAACGTCAAGATCGCATTTGGGAGGTCCACAGACCAATCATAAATTAAAGGCAATCCGAAATTTCAGCTTTGATTACGTCTCTTTCCGCCGCTGCCGTGTCTAATGTGCCGGAAAGGACACTCTATGTTTATCCTACTTTCTGTGCCTTTTCGTGGGTGGTCGGTCGATCGTCGCCTTCGACTCAGGCAGGCTCAAATATTGAGACAAACGAACCCTCCTCCGGAGGCGGTAGAATCAGAATGGCGGCAAATCAATTAGCCTGTCGCCTGTCGCTCTTTTTTGGCATGCATTTGACCCGTCCTGCAGTCAGTGCTACTGATTGCAGTCGTAAAGAACAACTGAACTGCAGGTAGAAGGCGATCAGGGTGGTGAACCGATTGTTCAAACGCTGGGTGCCATAAAACTGTTATCGGTTCGACTGATGTCTTGTTTGGGTTGCTTTTGGGACTTCCGACAGGGGACCCGATTCGGTACGCTGATGGACTTTGGAGAAAACCTATGTGGTGTAAATAAGGAGCGATTATTGTGTACACATGGTTTCGAAAGTTGACAAAAGTTGCGACTGCAGACAACAACTGCATGACTAATCGTCGAGGCTTTGTGGAATAATTGAGGCATGGCAAATTGAAAATTAAGCAATTTGGAAGGATATTGAGGCTTTTGGAAACATTGTCCTTGAGACAAACGTTACCCTTGGTGATTATGTTAAATTCTGTTTTTGTCGATGTAAATATCGAAAACGACTACTCTCGGTATCAATTATCCAAAAAAAAAATTATTCTACGAATTACTGGTATCTGTTAACACATCTCTAGATGCAGTTATTCGATTAATTAACAAGAAATACTCATAAGACTAAGAAAATAATTAATGAAAATCGTTTGCAAGCTGAACGGGATGAGCTTCTGTTGAGGTTTTAAAGATCTTCAACCACCATTTCGTTGATCCAATCGACAATACACTTATCAAAGCCAAGATTCGTCATTGCTTTTATCATTGAGCTGTGAGATGAATTATCTTATGCTCCTTCAATGGCTAGGAACGCAGGCAGTGAAATTTCTTTCACTTTAATAGATATTTCGAGTTTTGTAACATCCGCATGCAATGCTGTTACCGATGATTTACCTTCCTGATAAACAAACTAATACTTACTTAACCTACTTATGGAGTTTTAACTAAGTATGAGGACTTTATGTATTCGCCAATAAATTTTCCCATTATTTTGAGTAGAATTGACGATAAACTTATAGGCCTTTAAGATTTAGGTGAACTTTTATCCTTCCTGTTGGATTTGGAAATAAAAGTTACTTGAACTTGGCGCCACGCTGCCGGAAGGTAGCCTCATGTCAAACTGAGCACAAAATAGATTAGAATTAATAGAAACACAAACATGCGATCGGAGGAACAACGAAAAGTTAACATGATTATTGAAAAATAAAAAAATAAAAAATTGAAAAGATTCAAAACACGAGAAAAGTTACCGGTTGATTTGGTAATAAACGCTAAACCATGGAAAACATCTGTTCTTGCTACGCCATGCAATGCAAAAAAATATCTACATCCAATATAATTTCAATTCAAATTTACTCTATGTTTACTCCAAACCCCATCCACAAATGCCCCAAATAAACTCCAAATCCAAAACAAACCCACTCTTATTAAATTACAAATACATACAAATACCTAAAATCTAAATTTAATCTTCCTTAATCTGTTTTTTACGAATCCAAATCAATCCAAATCCAATCAAATCAATCCAAATCCAATCCAACCAATCCAAATCAATCCAAATCAATCCAAATCAATCCAAATCCAATCAAATCAATCAAATCAATCCAAATCAATCCAAATCAATCAAATCCAATCCAAATCAATCAAATCAATCCAAATCAATCCAAATCCAATCAAATCCAATCCAAATCCAATCAAATCAATCAAATCAATCAAATCCAATCCAAATCCAATCCAAATCCAATCCAAATCAATCCAAATCCAATCCAAATCAGTCAAATCAATCAAATCCAATCCAAATCCAGATCCGTCAAATCAATCCAAATCTGATCCAAATCCAATCCAAATCAATCTCAAATCCAGTCAAATCCAATCCAAATCCAATCCAAATCCAATCCAAATCCAATCCAAATCCAATCCAAATCAATCCAAATCCAATCCAAATCCAATCCAAATCAATCCAAATCCAATCCAAATCAATCCAAATCAATCCAAATCAATCCAAATCCAATCCAAATCAATCCAAATCAATCCAAATCCAATCCAAATCCAATCCAGATCAATCCAAATCTCAATCCAAATCAATCCGATCAATCCAAGTCAATCCAAATCAATCAAATCAATCAAATCCAATCCAAATCAATCCAAATCAATCAAATCAATCCAAATCAAGTCGAAATCGATCGAGTCAGTCAAATCCAGTCAAGTCAATCCAATCCAAGTCGATCCAATCCAATCCAGTCGATCAATCAATCCAGATCAGTCGATCCAATCCAATCCAGTCAGATCCAGTCAGATCCAATCAAGTCAGTCAAATCCAATCCGGATCCAATCCAAATCGATCGATCCAGTCAGATCCAGTCAAGTCGGTCAAGTCGATCCAATCCAATCAATCCAGTCGATCCAGTCAAGTCCAGTCAAATCAATCCGATCCAATCAAATCCAATCCAGATCCAATCCAAATCAATCCAGATCAATCCAGATCCAATCCAAATCAATCCAAATCCAATCAAATCCAATCCAAATCCAATCCAATCCAATCCAAGTCAATCCAAATCCAGTCAAATCCAATCCAAATCCAATCCAAATCCAATCCAATCAATCAAATCCAATCAAATCCAATCCAAATCAATCAAATCAATCAAATCAATCCAATCAATCGATCAATCAAATCGATCCAAATCCAATCAAATCGATCAAATCCAATCCAAATCCAATCCAGATCAATCCAAATCAATCAAATCA
>JASCZW010015493.1:0-20465 GCA_034211315.2 Aedes japonicus | reverse complement strand
AAAATCCATACCTCAGTTCCAAATAAGTTTTCTTCATAGAAAATGATTAAAAACAAATCATAATTTTATTTAGAGAATCGTTTATTAAGCCTTTCATGATTACATCCCAAGTAACTACGAGGCTGTAATAGCATGCATCTATAGAGCATCTGTATTACTTCTAATGCATCATTGAAGTTGGATTAAAGCTGAAAAGGGCCCCACTAATGATATATCGTGTGTAATGCCAATCTAAAGCTTCATTACTTGACAACTGTTGAATTGATGCAATCCCGCATTACCGATGTTGATTTTGGGTTGAATATGGGCAATAATATAATGCTTAGTTACTTGCGGGATTACTCAATATGTCCACCATTTTCGCGATCACCTTCTCTCAAGGGGACGGAATCGAGAGCATACCTTCTCAATGTATGAGTCAGTCATCGAGTTCCATGCCTTGGTAATGGAAGCTTTCAGGGCGCCAACACTGGGATGAGAACGTTCACGGGCCTTAGCCTGAACGTATACACCATATTGAGTAATCCAAAAGATTCAAGTTCGAGCTGCTAGAGACTAAATGTCGCTTTGGAGAAAATTCCATACGTTTTCATCAGCCACGCTTGAGCCCTTTTTTGAGGTATGACACGGTGCTCCGTCCTGTTGGAAAATGACGTGATGGTGTGCTCCAAAGTTGGCTTTCATGCATGGCAGAACGTGGTCCTTCAAAATGTTCATGTAAACCTCGGTATTAACTTTTAATCCAGCTTTGATAAATACTGGAGGCATTTTCTAAGCCATTGGACGCTAACTGACCGAAAACCATGACTCCAGCCGAATGGTTGGTTGTTGTAAGGGTTCAGTTGGCCAGCCACAGTTCGGCTATATATCCTTTGTAAAAATAGAAACAAAAGAAGGTAAAACTTTGCTTATCTGATTGGATTTTCGTTTATCGTGTTTGAGTTTCATTTTCCGAACCGAAATATCCCGGTGACTGAATTAGGTTGAGATTTTGTTGCCGTGTACGTGTTGGACCGATTCTTCTTTGGTTTTGTTTCCCCAAAAAAATCCCGTTCCAAAGGAGTTGCACTGTTTATTCAACGCGGGGCACTTGTCGTTCTTATGAGAAATGAACCCGCATCTCCAGCAACGAATGCGTTCCAGCGGATTTGTTCGTCCCGTCACCCCTGGTCTCGTCGAATTTCCTGAGTTCGGCTTGATTCGCGTTAACGATCTACCATATAGACATCGGAGGACTTGGTTCAGCGACAGCTTCTTCAGCTTTGCCTTCTATGCCTCGACTCTCGTAATAGCTTTTACGAAGAAGTCGGCATCATGTCCGTATGTACGGGCACCCATGGCCAGCTCTCGATTTTGCATCCCTTTTAGCAACTAGGTCAATACAAAACGGGTCTGGTCTGTTTGGCTATAACCACAAAAGCGCACATATGAGTAAGCCTAGCATAGAATGCTACCATCGATTTGCTTTTGATGCGTCAAGCCTTGGAAAGCATCGTGCTCAGCGGCGGTGTCAGTCATCGATTTGAAATAGTCATTCATATCTTTGACTAGTGCTGTTCAGCACCCAGGTAGTTTGGTTGTAGATTTACAGCATTAATTATTTCCTGTACGTCCTTTCCGATTGACAGATATAATAGTTTAGCACGATATGCGGGTCCTGCAAATGTTGATAACGACACAGCGATTTCAAAATTTGTAACTCTGCCAGTGTTCCCACAGCTTGTTAGAAGGAATGTCCTTCGATATCTTATGGATAAGGTGCAAGCGGATGTTGCTCCCTCTGTCGGTTACGCCACCAGCGAACGGTGGTTCAGAGTCAAGGGCACTACTCTCCGTATTCGTTCCCGCCATCGGTCTAGTATCAATTGCACGCCGCTCCGTGAGACTGCTAAGTTGCGCAATCGACCATCCACATCTCCAGTCCCGATCGGTGTCAAGTTTTCCGTCCCTACTGTGTTTCATAAGCCGCTACTTCCAGCTAGGACAAAAACATCGAACTCCCGAAAAAAACACACTCGCCACCTCCTGAAAGATAAATTCATTTCTGACACCACTTACACGAATCGGTTATTTGTTTTCTCACTGTTTTGTTTCCCTTTCGTGCCCTTAAGTGTGCAGCTGTTTGAAAATCAGTAAAAAAAATTTACTGAGTTTAGTAAAAACAAACTTGGTGTGTACAGTACAGTAGAAAAAGGAAAAATCACCAGTGAAGTGTTACACACTACTATCAAAGCAAGCAAAAGTTGGGTTAAATTAAACGCAGCGTCAGATAGGGATGCCAGATATTTTTTTCAAATGTCTGTGATAAAAATTTGAAATGTCTGGGAATGGCTATGAAAATCTGTATTTTTTTTAAGAAAATTGGACTTTTTTTTAACGAAAAGACGTAATAAGAGAGTGAGTTATGTCATTTTCGCTATTTGTGTGATTATGTTAACATGTCTGCATCTATTTATTGGATTGTATGCAACCTTAAGCTTGTAGTACACTGTGTGTCCAATAGCCAAATATTTGTCATAGGCAGATTGGCATCTGACAAACATCTATGATATCTGTCAGCTGTCTAGCTGCCTATGCCAAATATTTGGCTATTGAACAAACAGTGTACTACAAGCTTTACACTATTGTTTCATATTTTTTAAGTGACACTGAAGCTTTAAGCATTCGCATAGATAACAAAATTTTCTATAGTTTTTTTCCCTGTAATGTTCTATCCAGTTTGTATTTTTAAATCACAACTTAGATTTCATTCGATAAATTCAACAGACTCTTTTTTGATTCAAAAATAGCCATTGAATTACAATGAATAACAGAGACAATCTTCCTTTACATAAATTATAAAGTTGAATTCAATTTTTTTATTTCATTAGTAATAATAATAATTAGGTCGAAGGGCTGTCATTTTCGATTCATACATTTGTATTTTATTTGTATGGGAGCCCCCTCTCAGGGAAGGGAGAGGTCTCTTACTACCATAAGAACCCTCCCCGTCCTAAAACCTCTCCATAAATTTTTCACGCTAATCGGTTGAGTAGTATTCGAGTTTATTTTTATATATATATAGATTCGGCTCATTTTATATGGATATAGGGAACGTCCATTAATTACGTCACACAAAAAGTGACTTTTTATATATATTTATATTTTTATAGTGATTTTATCAAAATTATCTACCATAACTTCTGGGATTTCATGAACTTCGAGAAGTTCTCATTCTTAAATGCTGGAATGTTCGATTGGGAACTTTAAGGAAGCTCTCTGGCACTTCTGGGTAGTCCCAACTAAACTTTTGGTCTCTTCGCAACTTCTGAGAACTCCTCTTGTGAACTTCTGAGGAGTTCTTTACTGATTTTTTGAAAAATTCTTCCTTGACCCTACAGGTAGGTTTCTTCCTGAAATTTGGGGAAGTTTTTTCCTGAACTTATTCTTTCCTTAGTCTTCTGATTGCTCCCATCCGGAACTGCGAGGAAAATTTTATTGAAACTTTGGGAAAGCCGTCTCCAAAATTTTTAGGAAAATTCCCTTAAATTTGTTCTTGAAGTTTCTTCCTGATTCTGAGAATGCTCTTCTAAAGTTTTCGGAGCTTTCTCCAGAAATTTGGGAAAGTTTGTTCCGGAACTATTGGAAAGTTCATGCTCAAATTAGAAGGAAGTACCTCCAATGGTCCTGGAAAGCTTTATTCTTTTCTCTCTAAAGATTTTTACAAATCCTTATTCCGAAATGTTAAAATGTTCTCCTCTGAACTTTGGAAGTTTAGCACTTCTGGGAAGTTCCAACTAACCTTTCGAGAAGTTTCTTCTGAAACTTCTGGGAACTAGAAATGAGAAGAAAAAGTATTATTTTCCATTTAATTCCAACTACCTTTGCTTATCTTGATAGATACGCGTATTTCGTCTACAATGTGCAGAATTTATCTGTGTCTCGTACTAATAACTCGACTGGTCGAGTTATTGGTACTAAGACACTGAAGAAGTCTGCACATGAGAATAAGCAGTGTTAGTGGGAATTAAATGGAAAATACTAATTTTTCTTCTCATTTCTAGTTACAGGTATTCCACTAAACAGTTAAAACTCTCATGGATTCACTTCTGGGAAGTTATTTCCTGAACTTGAGAGAAGTTCTTTCGTCAACTCTTATGACGCATCGTTCTGAGGATTGTTTTTCCTGAATTTTTTAGAAATTATATGTAGCTCCCGTCTGAAATTTGGGGACGTTTTTTTTTTGAATTTCTGGGAAGTTCAATCTTAAATATCAGGGAAGAACTCCAAAACCTCTGCAAAATTCAAAACTTCAGAAAAGCGCTCTCCCCCACACTACTTCCTGAATCTGAGATAAGTCCTCTCCTTATTAATGGGGACGTTCTGTCTTGAAATTCTGGTAAGTATGATCTTGAACTTCGGTAATGAATTTTTGAAGGTTCTTCTTGCATGAACTGCTTGCTCCCAATACTTCTGTGAAGTTTCTACCTGACCATAGAAGAAGTTTTTTTTTTCGAGAAAGTCTCTAAATTTCTCAAATATGATTTGTATTGTTGTGAACCTTGATTTTTGTTGTGACTTAATGGCAAAAGACCAATATTACCAACGCTTTGACTGTAATTTTTCGCGTGGGTTTGAACACGAGTGCGATTGAACACTACACAGAAAGAAATCTTGTAGTAAAAACTACCATTTTACCCGACTACGTCTATCTTTAAAACTACCATGAAATTTCAGTCAAATTTACTACGTTTACGGTAAAATCTTCAACGTTTGTGGTATATTTGACAAACCTCATGTTGATATTAACCGCACCATGGTTGATCTAATCGCAGGCATGGTAAAATCAAACGCATTTGTAGTCAGCTGAAAATTGTTGGTGATTGCGCTTAATTTAACCCTCGAAATGGTAGTTTCTACTGCGACTTTTTTTTGCGTGTACCATAAGTAGGGACTTCATGTTACCCTCGGAATGGGCCTATACGATACTTATTTCCAGGTCCATTGTGTCTCCAAGTGGCCCACTGCTTTCGCTTCTTCAAGGATACCTACGACACAGAGAACAGACATCCAGGCCCGAACATTTTTTCCCAATTCATGCAAAACAATGCATTAGGTCCTAAGTAACATTGAGAGATTCTCTTCGTTGACTTTCTCTTTGGTTAATAGCTTGTCTATTAAACGATTTGCTGATGTTTTTAACGTATTGAATCCCTTATTATACTTTATGCTACCGTATTGTATGTTGAAAATAGTTAAACAAGTTTTTACATCGCCGTGGGAAAGCAAAATGAAAGACGACAAAGAGAGTCTCTCAATGTTACTTAGGACCTAATGCATTGTTTTGCTTGAATTTACTGTGTAAATTTTTGAAAGCAAACCGTTGGAAAATCAGCGCCGCCTAGTCTAGGCTTCACCAAACTAAAATTGACAGGCTGTCAACGATTAACAAATCTCAATGCATGCAGGTGGCACCATCAATATACGCACTCCCGCTTAACTTTACTCAATTTATGAGTACAATTGTATGCTATCTCTTCTTCTATCACGGAAATGTTACTCAATTTTCGTTAAAAAGAGGATCAACTCAATTTTTGAGTAGATCCACTTTTTACGAAAATTGAGTAACATTTCTGTGAGAGAAAAAGAGATAGCATATAATTGTACTCAAAAATTGAGTAAAGAGCAGCGGGACTTGCGATTCACCAAAACTAACGGAAACGAGCTGTAATTTTAAAATTGCAGTTACAGAAATTTACACACGAAGGGCACTTCAGCTTGGATGTCTGTTCTCTGTGCCTACGATATTTTAAAATATTTCCACAAACCTCCTTATGGTTGGCCCACAATTGATACGTTGCGGATGCGTTTGCGTGATTTTGACAGTTTTCCCATAGGATTTCTGTCAAATTTACGTCAACGCATCCGCAACGTACCAATTGTGGGTGACTCTTTACCGTATCTTCTATACTGTTCAGATCGTCGTAAGTCGACATGTGTTTATACTTAGGTAGGCTAAAAGTTTGTAATAGTTCAAGCACTGTGGAATGGGGTTTTCAAGATTCGCATCAGCCTAGAACAAGTCAGCAAGGATATTTTGTATCTCTTTATTATTGAGTTTTCCTGCCCCGAGCTGGTCGTACTTCCTTAAACACCTTTTGGTTATATTTATCACTTTTCCGGGGGTGAGATTTGAACTCGTGACTTTGACGTGAAAGTCACGACTTCGACATTGGGGTCACAGTTTCGCCACTTCAGTGGGCGCTCGGCCTAATACTCAGTAATATCTAGCGGCGCGACACTTGTAATGGTACAGGTGACCCACCTTGTAAAATGACGTCGAGATGTTCTGTCTTTCGAGGTGACAATTGTCGAATCAGGTGAGATGATTCTCCAACTGAATTGAGAACGAAGATAGGATTGCGTAAAACTTCCTGGTCAGGTTCCGGTTTCCAGCTTGTACGATAATCATAATCTCGCTTACATTCCAGACATATTTTTCGAACAGACCTTTTTCTAATGGCGAATTCGGTTGGACCTAAAAACGAGAACAAATTTATGTCTAGCGTTCAAACCTAGACTGCCCATATAGGTAAAAGAAGAAAAAACTGAACCAAACTGAAACTGTGAACAAAACGGTACACAATCGATAAACTGGTCGTAAGTGATATTGTAGAACTACCAACTTAATGATAATGCCTAGCATGTAAGAATAGCCAATGAAACAAAATAGAACATACAATAGATACATAGAAGAAAAGACTAAACCGAAGCTTTGCGAGATGTATGTAAGATTTTAACTTAAAGGTATTGCTGTTTTACGTTTAGGTAACTAACGGTATGCGTTGAAAGAGTGTTTGTAGCAAAATCGTTGTTAAACCAGTGACAACAACAAAGAAAATGTGATCTGTAAATATTTGTGCAGAAAAATTTATTATTATGCAGCGCAAAACCTCTAGCTCGTAAGAAGATGTATATTGATTGTTGTATATTTTAAAAAGTTTGAAGCAGAAGGAATAAAAGTACACTTAAAATATTCGCCTTTATTTGTATCGAAACAATAACATCCACTTTCACAGCACAATTTGTAAATAAACTTTCTCATTGGCAACACGAACGGTTAACAGTACATTCTCAGTTAAAGTATTTTGTCAGTGCGATTCGCTGCTGCGCCCGGTAATCGCCTAGTTTAACTTTCGCTTGGCAAAGTTCGCTCAGGACCAACTTATCGCTGGGAATCTGCATCAACACCTGGTTCAAGTCCGATATGGCTAGCTCGTAGTTTTTCAACTTGTTGTGAGCCTGTCCCCTCCGGAACAAAGCTTTGGCATTCGTTGTATCCAGCCCCAAGGCAGTGCTACAAGCGAACAGGACACTTTCGTAGTCTTCGAGCTTGAGTAAAGCAGCCGCCAAGTTTAGACAGTTCGTCAACTGAAATTGCTCCAGTTTGCTGCGGTCCTCGATCGCACGAATTTTGTTGTTGAAAAAGTTAAAATACCGTTCAGCTTTCTTGTATTTACGACACGCTTCCACCCATCGTTCCTGTTTGAAGAAATAATTTCCCGCTGCTTTGATACAGTCAAGGTGATCCAGCATCTCCAGAATCTAGAAAGAAAGCCCATGTCACTTGTCATAAGAACACCGATACTAGTCATCAATTACCGTGAAATTCTCCTCAAATTTGCTCCAATCTTTCGGAAAGGGAGGCAGCCTGTCGCCGGTTTCGTCAAGATCGTTTATGCTCCAATCCTCCCCCGGTGCAATCTGTCCACAGTCGACAATAATAATTTGTTTTGCCGGAATTCCTTCGTCAGGCATACTTCTCCATCTCTCCGATGACTCCGATCCCTTTGATGACATATCCCACGACTACGTGCGTCCCATTCAGATGGGGACACTCGCCAGAGGTAATGAAGAACTGGGAATTATTTGTATTCGGCTTACCAAAATTCGCCATGCTGACCGCTCCATCCTCGTGCTGCCAAAGAAAAACTATCCCGATAAATCTCCCCAGACCTGAACTGTACACCAAGCTTCTCTACCGACCTGCAACGTAAAGTTCTCGTCCTCAAACCTCTTCCCGTAAATACTCTCGCCACCCGAGCCGTTGAATGTCACAATATCTCCTCCTTGGGACATGAACAGCGATTTTACCCTGTGAAACCGGCTACCTTTATAGTGTAGCCGGGTACCAGTCGATTCCGACAAACCCTTCTCACCTGTGCAGAGAGCACGGAAATTCTCCGCCGTTTTCGGAACCACATCGGCACGCAGCTCTATTACCAATTTTCCAACTAAAATTCCTCAAAGCGCAATTATTTTTCACTGAATGGCCACAAATATTAATGAACATTACCTCTTTCTTCGCCGATCTGAACCTCAAGGAACACAAGCGGATTCCTGGGATCGTGAATTTCTCGACTTAGCTTGATGGCGCTCTTTTCAGACATGATACCATTCATCGAGGAAATATATTTGGAGAAACTCCGTAGGTTTTACAGTTAATAACGGTAGATGTGTAAATTTTCACTGCACGACTCCAATCAAAACAATTCAAAACAATCCCAGTGATTGCTCTGACCACCCCACAACGATTATCATCTGATAAACATCAAATGACGGCGGGTTGCGTCATTTGATGGACATGCAAGGTGGATAGAAGCCGCTTCAGAGAGGTAGGAGGAGCTTATCTCTTATCTACACAGAGAAACCAAACTATCCAAAATTGAGTCATTTTCACTCATCTTGACAGCAAAGTAAAACCAGTCATAATTAAGTTTTTTGAAGTATCCAATTTTGAGTATTTTGGAAAGACTCAATGCTGAGGAAAATTGACTGTTTCTTGAAAACTAATCGACAGTAAAAATAATCCAAATTTGAGTCTTCTTTTTTGAAAATATTATTCGAAAATCTCTAGTGCTCTAGTGAATTTTCTTTCTCTAAATTTAATAAAGAACAAATAAATTTAAATAAAATGTATTAACACTTTTGATTGTTATTTTTGTATTCTCCCCAGCGCGGAAGTAACGATCTTTGATGAAGTTTTCAGAAGCAGATAATTTATCATCTCCATGCGAAGCGCTAGGAGCGGACAGTAATTTTATTGCTAGAACACAAAGACATGAAGAGAAAGTGTATTGATAGGTCCGTAAGGCAACGGCAGGCTTTGAAAATGAAAGATACAAGATTGAAAACGAGCGGAGGGCATTTGAACGGTAGTATCTGAACAGGCACATAACCCTTTGTCATACAACCCTATGCAGGACAGGCAAGGGGGGAAATCGAGCGGCGAATCACTTATGCATTTTTGATTCAGGCTCACTTATTAAGAAGTGCATTGAGGCATTTTTCGAACATTTTTCAACGCATTGACGCACTTCAGTACGCATTCATTGCACATTTTTGAGCGTATTTGATTTATTTGTGCATTTTTTAGCGCATTGAATGCGCTGGTGTACTTTTCAATGCATTTTTTTTTTCGAATTCCTACACATTTTGGATTCAGTTATGTATGTAATGATTCGCCCCTTGGGTGTATTAGTGTGAGTTGCGGTCTTAGGGGCAAATCATTATGCTCGGGACTGAGCGTGGGACCGATGTGCTAGTACTTGCGTTAGCCAAAAATTATATTCATTTTCTTGTCATCTATTACCCCGCTGCTATTGATTTTTCTAAATTATATTGATTACACTTTGTTTCGCAGTATTCACGATTATTCCAAAATACCTCAACCAAACATAAAACAAAAAAATAATAAAGGGCCGGAAAGCAAATTTCAATACATATACTTTAAAACCGCATGCTAAAGTAAAGGACTGGCAAGCCAATCGATCAAACACAGCTCTTACGCCTTTTTTTCAAAACACGATACCTTTGTTTGTGATGATATTTTCAAACTGAGACCAAAATTAGTATAAAATTTAAGTAATTGGATATATTAAATACAAAACAAACTAAAATCGAAATTCCGGCCCTCATCATGTGTTGCTAGAGATTTCCATACACGTTTTAGAAATGTTGCATGGTAGTATGACGTCACCAGTCGCTTGCTCAGCAATAAGCTTACATATTCGCTTCATTTTTCTCAGAGACTGAGTAGAATTGTATTGCTGTCTCTTTTTCTCACACGGATATGTTACTCAATTTTCGTAAAAAGTGGATCTACTAAAAAATTGAGCTGATCCACTTTTACGAAAATTGAGTAACTTTTCTATGAGAGTATAAGTGACAGTAATACGAATGAAAGAGAGCCCGCATAAACAATAACCATAAGAAGTGCCTAACCACCAATTCGAGGTATCATCCCAACTATAAGTGGTATGTTCACACCATCTATAATATCGTTACTGAATGGTACGATGTTTATTAGAGAGTGTTTTGAGCGTGTACAACATAATATATCAAACATAACCTTTTCAAATAGACGTATCTAACATTTGAAATGAATTGAGAAAAATGTGGTAGAAGTTACAAATGCTTTCATTAAATCCTATTTAACTTTACTTAAAGTTTTATTCGATCGGTTCATTCTATCATAGTTAAATAATAATAAAAGGAGTCAAAATCCTGGTTATCATTCACGTTCGCCGATTTGCCTCCATACCATACACATACACCATGTTAGATAGGTCAGTGCGATAGATACGTCGGTATTTCAGAACGTTTAGCGCTTGCGTTTATGTCAGATACACCGGGTAAAAATTTTAAGCGCAGATAGGTCGAACTTGCTGTGGGATGTATCTGAACTATTTCTTAACGTTTGAAATATGAAATTCGACGCATTTTACTGAATAATTTTGACAATAGTATTTGGCGATTGCTACTAAATTACGGTTGTTATTACTGACAGGATAGAATGAAAAACTCGATTTGTTTACATTTGCGACGTACGTCCTTTTGAATAGTTATGCTTGATATTAAACAATACCCAAGTAACCACGAGGCTGTAATAGCATGCATATATAGGGCATATGTATTACGTCTAGTGCATCATTGAAGTTGGATTAAAGCTGAAAAGGGCCCCACTAAGATTGAACTAATGCTATATCTTTTGTAATGCAATAAAACATTACAAGTAGCATTATTGCATTGGTAATGCATCACTACATTCATAAGCTAATCTAAGGCTTCATTACTTGACAACTGTTGAATTGATGCGATCCCGCATTACCGATGTTGATTTTTGGTTAAATAAGTGCAATAATATAATGCTTGTGGTTACTTGGGTAGAAGAAGATATTTCTGGATCAACAAAGAAAGGGCCCATCAATATTTGTAAACTAACACTTCTGAGCCCTTTTTCTCGCAAACCGTTGTTTATACGCCGCAAACCTACAGAATCGACGTGTAGGAAACTTTCAGGATATATGTAGGCTCAGAAATGTTTGTTTACAAATATTGATAGGCCATTTTCTATTGTTGATCAGATTTATCTTCTTCTGCAGCAAGCTGCTTGTTGGGCTGGACCTCATATAAACCCAATGACGTCTATATAAGGCCCGGCCCGGTAGCCACAACAATATTAGTGAAATGAGACTCAAAATTCCTGCATGACACTAATACAATACCATAGACTAACTCTACACACTTAGAATATTTTACAGTATTCGGTAATTTTTTACCGAATTTTCAACAGCTGAACGTTCGGTAATCCTATTTACCGGATTTCAGTGAAATTTTACAGTATTCCGGTAAAAATATGCGGAACTTGTCAAATTTTACCGAATTCCGTTAAATCGGATTACCGAATATTCAGTTGTTGAAAGATTCGGCAAAAGATTACCAAACACTACAAAATTTTCTAAGTGTGTAAGATTCAATGAGTCCCATACAAAAAGGATTTTTCTTGGCTCAGTCAGTACTAGAACATCGGTCCCAAGCTCGGTCCCAAGCTTAATAATGCGCCCTAATAATGAACTCACATGAACACACTCTCAAATATTCTGTCAAAATAACACAGCAAATCAAAACAATGGCGCAAATATGTATAACAAGGTGCTGGCATCAAGGTGTACTTAGGACCAAGGGGTTCTACAACAGTGAACCAATTTCAAATCGCTAGTTGCATATTGATTGTTGCTAATACCACTGCACTCCTTGCGCACAGCGAAACTCCTGAGAGCACCCCAAGGCTACGGAAAATTGGGATAGACGGCAAGGGGGAGGGGTAGCCCTCTCATGCCCTGGCTGCCGCTCTACACCAGCGAACACTACCAATCTCGCGAAAGCGGAGTTATCGACAGAACTACCGAGCCTTTCCCCGGTGCCTGGCTGTTGCCGGCAGATCTGAAATAATGTGTAGTAGTTTCGGCGGCAGCTTGCACTGTGGGACACTAGCGTCCCACAGGTCAGTCACACAGTTTATTAAATCTAGACAAAATCGTCAAAGGTCAGAAAGGAACAATTGTAAACAATGACTTAAAACGTAAATTTCACTGGAAATGCCGGGTTGCTTACATCTATATCTACTACCGATGGGAAGGTTATAACTCCTTCTACATCTGTTCTAGTGCTATTTAGGTTGTGGAAACATGCAGATCCCAGAAAAATACGCAAGAGGTCATTGTTTACAAATGTTACTTTCGACCTATTGGCTATTTTGTCTACAAAATCACCATCAGGTACTGTCTCGGTGATCTTTCCAGGTCTGCAGCCAAGCCGCAGCGGTATCTCCAAACGATGCGACGTCAGTTGAAACCACGGCATACCACTCCTCCACCGGAGGAAATAACCGATTAGTCACTACATATCCACCGATGAAATCGACGAAGAAGAAGAAACGAAGTGAAGTCAAGAAGAAAGAGAAGAAAAAGTAGGAAATTTTGAATAAGTGAAGAAGAAATGAGAAACTAAAAACCACACTGTATATTCATCCACTCTGTACATCTAAACTCAGCTTTTCCGACACGAATGCACATGAATGTGTAAAGTGTCGCAAATAAATCAACAAACAAACAAACAACAATATTTGTGAAATGAGCAAAATTCGCTCATGACACTAATACCACTCGCCATCCAAAAGCTCGCAAAGTGCTACGTCAAACTATTTATTTTGATTCATTTGCTCTGCGATTGGTAATTGTATGCGCTATATAAACTTAACAACCGATTCCAGTGTACCGATGATGGAAAATTGGCTCTATATCACAACTCGATTGTCAAGTCTCAGCGTTTGAAAGTTTGTGTGGCAAAAATTCAATAGGGGGTTTTAATTTAAAAAAAAACTTGTTTTTTCCAATTGTATCGATGATGGGCGTTCTTCCACGGAGAAAAAACAGTCCCGTTTGAAACAACAAACTTGTTTGTTGACTTCCAAACTATAGAACTAGTTGCTTTAAAAACCCGTTTTGTTGTTTTAAACCAAAGATTTTGTTTTGAAACAAACAGGCAGATTAGTTGTTTCTACCTAAATATGTTACCACAAAACAACACCAATTATGGTTGTTCTAAACTATTTTTTTTTGTTGTTTACACCTTGAAGGGTGTTTATTATTACCATAACACAGGTTGCGTTGACTCAGAGAAAAGAATTAAAATTTTAGATTGATACAACCAAAGCGGCGGTTAAATCAAACTAAAATATTATTTGGAGAAAAAACCGAGGGGGGTGCAACTCCCACGATGAGCGTTAGATACGACTTCCCTGACATGACAATTTCTACGATGATGGCGATTTTCTTTCTGCTAAAAGCATTTGTTGGGATTAGCAAGATCAATCGTGATGAGAACGCGATGACGATGCGATCAGAATAAAAATTCTCGTTGACAGAATGAATCTGCTCGAAAAAATTGACAACGAGAACTGCCAGAAATAAAATGACATTTCTCGCTTCCAAATATTCGATCAGTAAAACTATCTTCTGCCATCACAATGAAAACAATGAATCTAGAGCTCAAGCGATCGAAATATTATTGGACCTGGGGATAGACAGAAACGATATGGATTTTGGTGAAAGTATTATTTTGCGACCGACTGCATCGAACCAACGGTCGAATAGAGAAGTTGGAAAATATGAGTTTGTCGACGCCAACACTTTAGATCAGGACTTCGAAGAAGACGACGAACAGATCAAATGCTCTGTAGAAAATTCAGATGATCAGAAAATGAAGTCTACGATGCTGAATTGATATTCTTAAAATATTTCTGACACTTTGCATTTGGTGGATTCCCGCTGTCCCAACGAAAAGCATTCGTTCAGAATTAGGAACAAAAATGGAAAAATAGTTCACCTGAATATTAAAACCTTTTTATGGTCTTCGATCATTTCCAGCAGGAGCAGGCTACTGGTGGATCCACTCGCCAATCGTGGCTCATAATAACAATGTAGAGAAACACCTTATATGCCTATTTGAATCTAGTTTTTCTACAACTAATCATATTGGCAAGCTTCATAACTTTCAGTTACGCAATAAAGAATTCCTCGTAGTAGATGGTCTTCTAATATTTTTATTGTATGCAGATTCAAACTACTAAAACTAAACTACCATAATTGAATAGTCAAGCGAATTTTTTTTAAAGGATTTAATCGGTCTGCAATCACTAGCACCGAAACAATCGTAAACAAAACTACTTATTTTGTTTGGGAAAATTTGCTTACTTGGATTCACTTGCTCGATATAATCAAAACAAATTTCGATAGCTCGAATATAAATGTCATGGCAGCTAGACATCAATATCACTGCTCGCGATTCGAGTAAAAATTGGTGAAGATGAGACGCGATTGCGCGATGAGTTTCGCGATTCATAATACTGTTACGATTGATGGCGATAGTGGAAGTGATATTGTGAATTTGATAAGGATTTGCAGCAATCCAACGGGCAATTGCAAAGTGGCCTACCCCTCGGAACACAAAAAGTTTAGTTTGAAACAAACTATTTTTTTTTTTGGTCACTTCGTCCGGTCCCGCTACATGCTCTATTCGCGTAAGTTTTCATCGCAGGTGAAAATTCAATATTTTGATAATAATAACCTGAAAATAGTAGAAAGGCTCGCATTAACATTTGTAGATTTCTTTAAGACTGAGAGAGGTCTGTAAATGTAAATGTGCACTTTTCTAATGTTTGTTAGCATTTCATTCAAATATGTATTATAAAAATTATTACAAAAGAAATGTAGGTAAATGGAAATGTTTGTTGTTTCAACCGATTTCGTTCGTTTGTTTCAAACAACAATTCAGATCAAATCATACTCAAATTTGTTTAAAACAAACCATAGGCGTTGGTAGAACCAACTGACAAATCTGTTTGTTTCGTAGCTGTCATAATGAAAGAACCAACATTTTAGTAAATTCAAACGGATGTCAGTTGAACTTAACTGTTTAATTCCCGAATCAATTTATCAAAATTTTAGTTTGTTTTAATCACCGTAGGTAGTCAAATCAAACTAATGGGATATCTGTGCCCAATTCAACATGAAACTCTGGTTAAATGAAACTAAAATATGTTTGCGTTTACCAATATTTATTCTCCGTGTCCTAACACAAAAATATTTTTTATGAATCTCAACTATTTTTTCTCGTTTTTTAAACAAGAAAAATCTAATAATTTTTATTTTTACAAACCGACATGCAGTATTACAAAGTGACATTTTGTTTGTTTTTTGTAGCCTGTTTCAGGGTGAAACAGGGTGGTGTTGTCTTGCATTAATTAATTTTCATAATACTTTGAAATTGTTTTTCCGATAGTTTCGCTTGTCAAAATTAAAAAATAAATTATATGCCGGTATATTATTATATTTAATATCGAACAATGTTATAATCCACATACCCACATAATACCCTATTACCTCAGTTAAATTCACTATAAATGCCCGAATAAAAAATTCTCAAAGATTAACAATAGAATATATTGTAACTATATAATAGAATCTATAGTATTAACGATTAATAGTATTGTTTACAATGATAGGATGACAATAGGAGTTACTGCTACCACAATAGAATCTAATGTAAATTGAGCCATCCACAATAGAAAAGGGGGGTTGTTATGTATCTTAACTAGAAAAAATCATTATTTTCCGAACAAATTTGAGTCAAATACTATTAATTGTATTGTTTCACAATTGTTAAAAATCCTAGCTTATAGAGTGAATTGTAGATCTATTGTAATGACAAGATGCGTTTTTCATTTATCTTATTTACAAACAATAAGATTCACTGTCGGAAATAGATTTTAATGTTATTCTATATTATTGTATTGTAACTGTATGGTTATTTTTATCCGGGTGATCCATGTTATCGGGAGGAAATTTTTCTGCTCAATAAATGGCATTTGTATCATGATTATTTCTACAATTTTGCATTTGTAAAAACGTTTGAATTGATATTTTTATCTGAACCTACACTGATGTAAGAAACATATCAAATTTCATAAAATTTGCCTTATGAAACTGTATGAGCCCACTGTATTTTGATTCCATAAGGCCCTTATGAAATCGTTATATATAACTAAGGTTTTCTCAGTTTACCGTAATGATTTTCTTAAGTCATTCTTATCAATTCCGTAAACCGCCTTATGAATTTTATGACTGTTGTTTGTGTGTAAAAATCATAAGGCATATTTATGAAATTGTAAAAAGCGCGCCCAAATTATTGTTTTGGTTACTCTTGATGAATGCGGATTCATCATGATTCCGAAATCTCTGAGCTGATATACATCCTTCGAACGAGGAGAGGATAAACAGGAAAAAGTCCCTGTAAGCAAGATGAAGCAAATCAACTACTGGAAACCATAAATTAGGTAAAGTCTAATACATATATTATAAACGTCCTACTTGGGCAGATAAGTTCATTGCTTCCAGTGGTTGATCCGCTTCGTATATGTATACGATTGATTACGTGGGAATTCATACCCGCATCTTGAGGATTAGTAACATAGACTAACTCTGTTGGTAGTAGTCTCGTCATAAAATTCTTCATTGATTGACATTAATTATACTGCGAGCGTACCATTTTGGTGCCTGTCTTCGGCTTTAATTTGCATAATCTCAAATTTTTTATAAGTTAAATGAAAATTTCGGTTAAATTCAATAAACAAAATACAAGAAATACAAATACTAAAGCAATAATTCGTTTAACCATTGCATGAGTTCCATTGCACTCACAAATGATTTTCATAAGGTTATACAATGGAACTTATATAGTTGCCATAAGCAAACCATTAGAAGTGATTGTGACAACAATCATAGCATTTCATAAGGTAACGTTGTGAAATTCAAACCGTTTCCTTGTGGCCAATTTTCATAAGGTTATTTAATGAACATTGAAAGGTTTTTTACGCTAGTGTAAGACCAGTAGGTCCCATACAAAAACGATTTTTTTCTTGGCTCAGTCAGTACTAGAACATCGTCCCAAGCTCGGTCCCAAGCTCAATAATGCACCCCTTATAATTCGAACTCACATGAACACATCTCAAATACTCTGTCAAAATAACACTGGCAATCGAAACAAAGGCGCATATATGTATAACAAGGTGCTGGCTTCAAGGTGTAGTCGTGACCTACAACAGTGAACCAATTTAAAATCGCTAGTTACATATGGATTGTTGGCTTACCCCCATCCAGCTCACAGCGTTATATTACGTGATATGAGGCTATCTTGATATCAACCTCTATACATCTAGTTTTCACTGGAAATAATGTACTGGCATTTGATTTCAAAAATACTCTATATCAAGTAATATAGGTTTAGTGCGAACGCGGTGCTGAGGGCAAATCATGTAAGCTTGGGAACCGATATGAAGTACTTCCAACCATAAATTATATTCATTTTTTCATAACTACCCACCGCTGCTATTGATGTATAAAATTCTATTGATAACTCTTTTTTCGCAGTATTCACGGTTATTCCAAAATATTTCAACCAAACATAATACAAACAAAGGAAGGGCCGGAAGGGCCAATTTCAATACATATACCATAGATAACTCTAAGACCAGTAGGTCCCATACAAAAACAATTTTGTCTTGGCTCATGCAGTACTAGAACATCGGTCCCACAGCTCGGTCCCAAGCAATGATGCACTCAATAATGAGACTCACATGAACACGCTCTCAAATATTCTATCGAAATAACACAGCAAATCAAAACAAAGGCGCAAATATGTACTACACAGGGTGCTGGCTTCAAGGTGTAATTCAGGGTTCTCCAACAGTGAACCAATTTCAAATCGCTAGTTGCATATTGATTGTTGCTAATACCACACACTCCTTGCGCACGGCGAAACTCTGACATTCCTGCACCAAACTGGACTGCTTAAACAGCTTTAGGAAGAACGCAGAGCACCCACGGCTACGGAAAATTGGGATAGACGGCAGCGGGAGGGGTAGCTCCTCTCATGCCCTGGCTGCCGCTCTACACCAGCGAACACTACCAATCTCACGATGAAGCGGGGTATCGACAGAACTACACCAGGCCTTTCCCCAGTGCCGGCTGTTGCCGGTAGATCTGGAAATAATGTGTAGTAGTTTTGGCAACAGCTGCCCCGGATAAAAATAACCATACAATTACATATAAATAATATACGGTGATAACAATTCATATCAATCTATTTGCCGACCGTGAATCTTATTGTTCATGTAACGGGTAAATGAAAAATGAATATTGTCATCTACCATCAGATCTACTCTTCACCTCTACATGCTAAATTTTTCTGACAAATGTGAAACAATAAAATCAATAGTAATTGTGACTCAAATTTGTTCGTTCGAGAAAAACGATTTTTTCTGTAGCTAAGATACATAACAACCCCCTGATTCTATTGTCGATCTACGCAATTTAACTGAGTTTCTACAGCGGAAACAATAACTTTTATTGTCATCTTATCGTCGCCGAACAACAAAGTCCAATTTTACATGATGATTGATTCTGTGGCTATGGCAGTACATTTAATTGTAAATCTATGAGAATTTTTTACGGGTGGCACTGTGGGACACCGGCGTCCCACGAGGTCGAGTACACAGTTGATTCGATCCGCCATCAGGTACTGTCTCGGTGATTTTTCAGGCCACAGCCAAGCCGCAGCGGTATCTCCAAACGATATGCGCTTAGTTCAAACCACGGCATACCACTCTCCACCGGAGGAAATAACCGATTAGTCGCTTCATATCCACCGATGAAATCTGACGAAGAAGAAACGAAGTGAAGTAAAGAAAGAAGAAAGAAGAAAGAGAAACGGAGGGAAGTCAAGAGAAGAAAGAGAAGAAAAAAGTAGGAAATTTTGAATAAGCGAAGAAGAAATGAGAAACTAAAAACCACACTGTATATTCAACCACTCCTGTACATCTGTGCCAGTTTTTCCGAACACGAATGCACATGAATCTGTTAAATGTCGCAAATAAACAAACAAACAAACAAACAAACAACAATATTAGTGAAATGAGCAAAATTCGGTTATGACACTAATACTGCAGAGAACAGACATCCAGGCTCGAGCATTCTTTCTTCAATTTTCTGCTAATTCTTAAAAGTAAACCGTTGGACCATCAAATCTCGAGGCGAGCAAGTGGCCCCATCAACATACGATTCACCAAAACTAACGGAAACGAGCTGTAATTTTAAAATGATAGTTACAGAAATTTACTTACGAAGGGCTTTCCAGCTTGGATATCTGTTCTCTGTACTAATACCACTGCACTCCGCGCACGCTGCACAAAAGCTCGCAAAGTGCTTCGTCATACTATTTATTTTTGATTCATTTGCTCTGCAATTGTTTATTGTATGCGCTACATAACTAATTTTTCAACCGATTCCATTCTACCGGTGATGGAAAATTGGCTCTATATCGCAAATCGATTGTCAAGTCTAACCGTCCAAACACAATGATAACGAAACGGAACAGAAGAAACGGCCATTTTGACAGTTGCTGCAAACTGATTTCGATATGTCCAGTTTGAATCGACTTGGATCTAGCCTGTTTTCTTCCGACAAGGAGGCATACTCAGTCGGGCTCTGCCGTTTTCCGTTTCCGTTATCATTGCGTTTGGGCCATAAGCGTTTGAAAGTTTGTGTGGCAAACATTCAATTACCTCAGTTAAATTCACTAAAAATTCTGCTGAATAAATGGCATTTGTATCATGATTATTTCTACAATTTTGCATTTGTAATAAACGTTTGAACCGATTTTTTTTTTATCTGAACCTATGCCCGCCAATAGAAAGTTCAATAGTGTTGCGTCATCACTCGTCAGCTCAGCAATGCTTTACATTATTTTGCTTCCAATACAAGCAAGTAGTACATTGCCCTAGACCTTATATAAAAGTCATTGATATAAACGTCATTTGATCCCTTTGTCGTCAATTTTGCTCTCTTTTCGTGTTGCGTAAGATAAAGAGATGGGAACGAAAATCAGAGCCTAAACAAACCACGAAAACGTCAAAAAAATTGCGGTACGAGAACAGCGACGATCGACGATTGCAGGGATGCGAGTCTTTCGAATAGCGGCTGTTGGGGGGTTGCATTTCTTCGCGAGAGTGATTAATTTGATTAATC
>JASCZW010015492.1:0-20466 GCA_034211315.2 Aedes japonicus | reverse complement strand
CAGTCAAATCCAGTCGATCGATCCAAATCCAGTCCAAATCGATCCGATCCAGTCGGTCCGGGTGATCCAGTCCTGGAAGTCAATCAAAATCCAATCCGGTCCAGTCGATCAATCCGATCCAGTCAAATCCAGTCCAAGTCCAGTCAAGTCGATCCAGTCGGTCGATCGGTCGGTCAGTCCGATCGATCCGATCGGTCAGGTCCAAGATCGATCCAGGTCGATCCAGGTCGGTCCAGGTCGAATCGAATCCAGGTCGAGTCAGATCGGTCAGTCCGATCGATCCAGGTCTGATCTGATCCAGTCCCGGTCCGGTCAGAGTCCAGTCGAGTCGATCCGATCCGATCCAGGTCCAGTCCAGATCCAGTCCGAGTCCAGTCCGATCGGTCGATCGATCCAAATCCAGTCAGATCCAATCAAGGTCGGTCCAAGATCGATCCGATCCGATCCGAGTCGATCAGATCCAGTCCAAGTCCAGTCAAAATCCGATCCAAATCCAGTCGATCAATCCAGAATCAATCCAAATCCAATCCAAATCAATCCAAATCCAATCCAAATCCAATCCAATCCAATCCAAATCAATCAAATCAATCCAATCCAATCAAATCCAATCCAAATCAATCCAATCAATCCAATCAATCAAATCAATCCAAATCCAATCCAATCCAATCCAAATCAATCCAAATCCAATCCAAATCCAATCCAAATCCAATCAAATCCAATCCAAATCCAATCCAAATCCAATCCAAATCCAATCCAAATCCAATCCAAATCCAATCCAAATCCAATCCAAATCAATCCAAATCCAATCCAAATCCAATCCAAATCAATCAAATCAATCCAAATCAATCCAAATCCAATCCAAATCCAATCCAACCAATCCAAATCCAATCAATCCAATCAAATCCAATCCAAATCAATCCAAATCCAATCCAAATCAATCCAAATCCAATCCAAATCCAATCCAAATCAATCCAAATCCAATCCAAATCAATCCAAATCCAATCCAATCAATCCAAATCAATCCAAATCCAATCCAAATCCAATCCAATCCAATCCAAATCCAATCCAACCAATCCAATCAATCAATCCAATCAAATCCAATCCAAATCAATCCAAATCCAATCCAATCCAATCCAAATCAATCCAAATCCAATCCAAATCAATCCAAATCCAATCCAAATCCAATCAAATCCAATCAAATCAATCCAAATCAATCAAATCCAATCCAAATCAAATCCAAATCCAATCCAAATCAATCCAAATCCAATCCAAATCCAATCCAAATCCAATCCAAATCCAATCCAAATCCAATCAAATCCAATCCAAATCAATCCAAATCAATCAAATCCAATCCAAATCCAATCCAAATCAATCCAAATCCAATCCAAATCCAATCAAATCCAATCCAATCAATCCAATCAATCAAATCCAATCCAAATCAATCCAAATCCAATCCAAATCAATCCAAATCAATCCAAATCCAATCCAAATCAATCCAAATCCAATCCAAATCCAATCCAAATCCAATCCAACCAATCCAAATCAATCAAATCCAATCCAAATCCTCCTCTCCTAAGCTTAATGCCCGCACCTTGGACTTAAGGCTATCCATCAAACTCTGTGTCATCTTTCTTACACACTTTCATCCACTCATTTTGCAAACTCTTGCTGGTTTTGAAGACCTTCCCAGTTTTTCGGAACTTGCGCTTCATAATTGCGTATTGGCACGATGCCAGATCCATCCAAAGCAGAGTGCCACCTTTGTGGTACCGAAGGAAGGGCAGCAGACGCTTCTGGAGGCATTCTTCTTTATATAAAGGGTGTATTCGATAAAAATGGCACACAGAAAATCTTCTGTAACTTTTGAATCGTATGAGTAAAAAACCTAGAAATTTGATTCGATCTTATCCATAGTGTATTATTTACATCTGCCAAGTTTCATAGTTATACATCCAGTAGTTCCAGTGATGTCGTCGAAACAAGAAATTGTCCGTGAGAAAATTTTGTGCACTCACAATCAAAATCCAGGGGCGTCCCACCGGTCTAAGGTGTCAGTCGGTTTTGTGCAGAAAACCATGAAGCGTGCTGGGTTACATGTTTACAAAGTGCAAAAAGCCCCAAACCGGAATGAAAAACAAAACATCACTGCGAAAACCCGCGCCCGGAAACTTTACACGAAGCTGCTCACCAAATCCGGTTGCATCGTGATGGATGACGAAACATACGTCAAGGCCGACTTCCGTCAACTTCCTGGGCAAGAATATTTCGTTGCCAAGTCGAAGTTCGATGTTCCGGAGGATGTTCGAAAGAAGAAACTATAAAAATTTGCAAAGAAGTTTTTAATCTGGCAGGCGATTTGCGGATGTGGTGAAATAAGTGCTCCCTTCATCACTTCCGGAACAATAAACGGTGCGATTTACACGGAAGAGTGCCTTAAGAAGCGTCTCTTGCCATCCATTAAGAAGCACAAAGGATCAACTCTGTTTTGGCCTGATCTAGCATCCTGCCCCTACGCTCGAAACGTATTGGAGTGGTACCGAGCCAACGGAGTCAATTTTGTGCCAAAGGATATGAACCCACCAAATTCACCGGAACTTCGTCCAATTGAAAAATTCTGGGCAATTATGAAAACGGAACTTTGCAAACATCCCACAACTATAAAAACAGAGCTAGAATTGAAGAAAATTTGGGTAAAACCAACAAAAACACTGGGAAAATCGGTTATACAAAATTTGATGGGTGGAGTGAAAAGGAAGGTGCGGGCATTCGGGATGGGAGACGAAATTGAATAAAACAAATGTTGTAAATCAAAACTCATTAGTAGTTCTTTATTCCCTGAAAATTTCAAGAAAATCCGATAATCAGTTTTATTTTGATGAGTATATATGTGTGTGCCATTTTTATCGAATACACCCTTTAGTTTTCCGTTGATGGTGCCGGTCGTTACGTACGGCCTGCAGAATTTACCGCATCCACAGATCGCTGCCAAACCAATTACTTCTTGGAAATTTTGTGGACTTTCTTTTTCTTCCAAAGCCTCACCAGAACATCCAGGCTGGACTAGCCAACGAAAAACTCCAGTCCGGGGATCTGCTTGGCGTTCACTCTAATGTACGTCTCGTCATCTATTACGATGCATTTCGGCTGCACTAACCACTCGCGGTACAGCTCCTTGTGCGGAATTTGCCCAACGTTTTCTGTTCATCGAGCTGTTAAAGGGTGATACGGTCAAAATTTGGTCAAGGGAAAACGCGTGTAAATCGGTGAAATCGTTTATTTAAAAAATCAAATTAAATTTCTTTTTCAAGTTCAATTAGTATAAAATACAGGAAAAATATTCAGTTAGGCATCCGCTTTTCCAAATCCGAATTGCCGGGCCTTACGCTTGACCCCTGCCATCAGATTTTGTACAGCCACCTTGTCCACCTTCTTCGCCGCAGAAAGCCAGTTTGCCTTCAACTGCTACTCGTCCTTAGCAGTTTTTTGGTCTTCTTTAGGTTCCGCTTGACAATAGCCCAGTATTTCTCAATTGGGCGGAGCTCTGGCGTGTTGGGAGGGTTCTTGTCCTTGGGAACCACCTGCACGTTGTTGGCGGCGTACCACTCCATGGCCTTTTTACCGTAATGGCAAGATGCCAAATCCGGCCAAAACAGTACGGAACAACCGTGTTTATTCAGGAAAGGCAGCAGACGTTTATTCAAACACTCTTTCACGTAAATTTCTTGGTTGACAGTCCCGGAAGCTATGAAAATGCTGCTTTTCAAGTCACAGGTACAGATGGCTTGCCAAACCAGATATTTCTTTGCGAACTTTGACAGTTTCGTGTGCTTGAAAATATCTGCTACCTTTCCCCTTCCTTTTGCCGTATAAAACTCCTGTCCCGGAAGCTGCTTGTAGTCGGCTTTGACGTAGGTTTCGTCGTCCATTACTACGCAGTCAAACTTCGTCAGCATCGTCGTGTACAGCCTCCGGGATCGCGCTTTGGCCGTCGTATTTTGTTTATCATCGCGATTTGGAGTCACTACCTTCTTGTAAGTCGATAGTACGGCTCGTTTTTTGGCTCGATGCACGGTTGTAGACGATACACCCAGCTTATTTGCGGCATCTCGGAGAGATAGGTTAGGGTTTCGCTTGAAACTACCGGCAACTCTCTTTGTCGTCTTAACGGCTTCCGGTTTTCGATTTCCCCCCGATCCAGACTTCCTGGCTGTCGACAAACGTTCCCCAAACACTTTAATTACATTTGTAACGGTTGATTTGGCAATTTTTAGCGATTTTGCCAACTTTGCGTGCGAGTAGCTCGGATTTTCGCGATGCGCGAGCAAAATTTTGATACGCTGCTCTTCTTGCTTGGACGGCATTTTGACAACTGAAGAGTGAATTCCAAAATCAAAATAGGAGCAACATTCTACACACACACACACACCTTCAAAATGAGGGGTGTTCAGGTTTTTTAAATGCAAAATTGAAAGAAATACGTCAAGTTGATATTGACCAAATTTTGACCGTTTCGCCCTTTAGGCGCTTTTCAAACGGTTTGGTACCTTCCTTACCTTGAAAACATGATGTCCGGCCCGCTTCATGGTCTGCTAGATGAACTAGACGAAAGAATTGACCTTCTTGACCACGTCTGGAATCGAATGGTTCGAAATGCGCTTCAAGTAATCCCTCACCTTTCTTGCGTTCACGGGGTCAGTGCCAGCTCACCACTGGGTCGCTTGAGTCTCTTAGAACGATTTTACCACACGGGACACTGTCGAATTGCCGATTCCTAACGTTTTAGCGATTCACCTGTGGGACTGGCCTGGAATTTTCACGCCAATATTTTTTTGTATAGTAGCCCTTCTTGCTTCAAATTTTGTGCATGTTAACATTACACTCTGAACTAGTTTTACTTAAAATTACAAAAGTGTTTACCCTTGCAATAAAAAGTTATACCCAAAAGAAAGTGTTGCATTTTTTTCAAGTACCACCACTTAAACGTTGTTGGCAACATACGACTCCATGGATTTTTTTGTAACGGCAAGATGCCAAATAGAAACGGAACGTAACGGCAAGATGCCAAAATAGAACGGAACAATTGTGTCGTTTCAGGAAAGGCAGAAGATGTTTTTGTAGGCACTCGTTCAGATAAATTTCCATGTTGACGGTTCCAGTCGCAATGTAAACGTTGCCATTTAAGCCACAGGAACAGATGGCCTGTCACACCAGATATTTCTTCTTGAACATTGATAGTTTAATGTGCTTGAAAATATCTGCCACCTTTCTCCGTCCGGTTTCCGTATCAAATTCCTGTCCAGGAAGCTGTCTAAAGTCTGCCTTGACGTAAGTTTCATCGTCCTGCACCACGCAATCAAACAAACAACTGTCGTGTTTTGTTTATCGTAGCGATTTGTAGTCACCACTTTCTTGTAAGGCGACAGTAGCTGTGATCCAGCTTTCCTGGCTGTCGACAAACGTTCACCGAACACTTTTAATACGTTGGTAACAGTTGATTTAGGCACATTCAACAATTTCGCCAACTTTGCGTGAGAGTAGCTTGGATTTTCGCCATGCAAGTGCAAATTTTGATGCGTTGCTTCTCTTCCTTCAACGGCACTTTGATAACTGAAGTGCTAATCTTAAAATCAAAATAGGGGCATGATGCTACACGCACACATCTTCAAAATCAAGAGTGTGCACAATTTTTAGTGCACGATGAAAGGAAATGCGTCAAGTACACAGATAGAAAGAAACATTAAATTTTCTGCGTTATCTTATGCACATATAGGGAATGCAAGATTTGTTATATATTGATGGGATTTTTCATGTAAATTTTAACTAGAAATCGCTGGAATCAGGTCTGTTGTATAGACTATTGAAAAAAGTGGTGTATGCTGCATGAAGGATTGCTAACAATTACGTTGTTTACGCTTGTTTTGGTTTGAAATTGATCGAGAGGAAGTTTTACGCGTTAACATTCATTCTATTTTCTGTGAAAACGAGCTATAAAAACTACCATAACACTTTGAGGAAAAAGTATCAACAGTCTTATAAGATTTTCATGAAGTTGTGATTTTTTCTTGGAAAGCCTTTCATCATCTTTCGGAAACTTTGCTCGTCAACATGAGAAGCCGTGGTTTTTCATCAACTCTGACGTAGCGCAAGTCAATTTTCTAGTATTGTTTTCAATTTCCGCTAAAAAACCAATATTTGTTGATAGGATGATGTTTTGGACAATACCCAAGTTACAATGTTAGTTTTATTCCAGCTGTTTAGCACTCCTACCGGCTTCGTTCATAAAACTACATTCAAAAATGTTTTGTCAACCAACACCTCCTCTACGTACCTTTTAAGCCGAAATGTGTACAAAGTGGCCCATTCTTAAGACGGTTGTGAAAACAAATTAATGAAACCTTTACAGAACCGTAATGATTTTGAAAATGTCTAGTGAGAGATGGCTGCCATGGAAACCAGCATAGGGCCAAATGGCAACAGCTGTCAAACTTTACGGTGATATCGTGATTGGTCTTTGTTGTTCGGCTTTGTTCGATTCTCTGCTCTTCAGCAGTAAAACTAAAACAGCATTTTGCGCGTTCATAAAGTCGAAATAAAACCTTTTATAGGAGTAAAAGGAACTTGAGAAGACAAGTTTCTCGAATCGTTGTAAAGATGCTGTGTTGGTTCTCAAAAACCTGACTTAAATTTGAAACCTATTGGCACCTCTTACTGCCATAATAAAACCAAATTGATTTATGACACTTTAATAAAACTTTTTAAAGCTGGACGGTTTTGGCAATGTTACTTAGGTAGGGTGGGTTAAGTTCATTTTCGATAGAATTCACCTTGTTGAAACGAGACCACTGAAGTTTCTCCTGACTGTTGTAGCAAATTGCCAAATTTGGACAGTAACTTTACCAACTAAATGTAGATTAGCCTACAAACACAGATAAACAATCATTCAGCGTATCATTTACCAAAGTGTACCCTGCTGCCAGCCTAACCCGACCAAAACGGAACAAAAAAATTATTTCAAGTTTTGTTATTCAGTTACACTGATTTTATAAAAGAGGTTTTCAGAATTTAGATCGCGGATGTTGTTAAAATAACTGAAATTCTAACAAAAGGTCCTCTAGAGGTAACAAAATTATAGCAAACTATGATATACATATAACATAAACAAAACAAACTTTGTAACAGTTTGGGTACGATGTATTAAAATCATATCAGATAGTGTTAACATTAATTTACTTCTTTACGCAGCTTGCGCCTCCCAGGGCATTATATCATAATTTGTTATAAGTATGTTATACAATTATCCAGATGAAAATTTTAAGCTCATTTATATCATAATCAGATAGTTGTAACAAGGTTTGTTATAATTTGTTAATTTTTATGTTATACGGTACTGGTCGGGAACCCTTTTATCCAGCATCCCAGTGATTTCCCGTGGAGGAGAAGAGAAAATCCAGGCTTCAAATAAAGCACTAGCTCGTCGATAGGAGCCGGCGCTAGCTATGTTTTAATTTACTAGGTTGCCTGAAAAGTCCATTTCATATCAAACACGAAAACATTTTTTTTGATAAATTTGGTTTAATTTCTCAACATACATTCCTCATAGGTCAATACAGTGAGTCCAGCGATTTTCTATTCTTTTTTTTTAGATTTTTTTCTCTTCAAAATAGCCATTTAGCTATGAGCTCATCATTTCAATATGGTCCGAATGGACAAATTTCACGACAAAAATCGATAACTCGAAAATGATTAACTTTAGACAGATGATGTCTTCGGGAGATTTGATTTTCAAAATAAGATCTATCTTTTGGTTTGGGTTGTGACTAGGGTGGTCCTTTTAAATTCATAATAAAAATTTCAACTTTTTGTTCTTATGGTTTAGAGGATTTTTTGCTTCAACAGAATTATAGATATTTTAATTTAATGAAACTTTGGTGAAACAATTTTAATTCTATCTCATCTACGTATCGTTTCATCAGTTTTTCTAACTTTCCTTAGGGTGGGACTCGACAAAACAGTTTTTTGCTGTAACTTTTTTATTTCAATTTGAATTTGAAAACTCTACCTAGATGACTTCTAGGGTATAAAATGACGCACATTTTGAAGATACAAGATAGTTGCTAATTATTGTATTAGAGAAGTTGTAGGGGTTGAAGTGTAAAAAATATACGTTTTTGCATGATATCTTATTCCTTTATTTGCAAATATTTGCAAACACAGAGTCCGTGAACTGAACGTACAAACTTCCATCTACAAGATCTATGCAAAATTGTTTGTCTCCTTTTGTCCCCTTTAGGGAAAAAATCTTTTTAAATTTGGTAGTTTTGCAATTGTTCTGCATAATTTTCGATCAGCAGCATTAACAATTATCACCAAAGACCGTAAGAACGCGAGTTTTGTATGACAATTTGTATATTTTTATATTAATCCATCTCCGTTGATTTATTAACATTTATATCACAGACAAACAGACATAACACATCGAACATTTTGCACTACAAATCATCGTCACTAACACACCTGTGCCATCTGTTGAGCACACTGTGATGGATGATAAAGCTGAACAGATGGCAGTAGTGTGTTAACGTCAAACGAAGATTAAAATATGTTAACACAGACAACCATACATAACACTTGCAGTTTCTTCATCGATTACCCATTAAACGGTCAATTCAAATGTTTCTTAGTTAGGAAAATTATGCAAAAAAAAATGCAAAACTACCAAATTTAAAAAGATTTTTTTCCCTAAAGGGGACAAAAGGAGACAAACAATTTTGCATAGATCTTGTAGATGGAAGTTTGTACCTTCAGTTTACGGACTCTTTGTTTGCAAATATATGTTTTTGCAAATAAGGTATAAGATATCTTGCAAAAACGTATATTTTTTTACACTTCAACCCCTACAACTTTTCTAATACAATAATTAGCAACTATCTTGTATCTTCAATGTGCGTCATTTTATACCCTAGAAGTCATCTATGCAGAGTTTTCAAATTCAAATTGAAATAAAAAAGTTACAGCAAAAAAACTGTTTTTTTCGAGTCCCACCCTAAGGAAAGTTAAAAAAACTGTTATAAAACAATACGTAGATGAGATAGAATTAAAATTGTTTCACCAGAGTTTCATTAAATTAAAATATCTATAATTCTGTTGAAGCAAAAAATCCTCTAAACCATAAGAATAAGAAGTTGAAATTTTAATTATGAACATAAAATGACCACCCTAGTCACAACCCAAACCAAAAGATAGATCTTATTTTGAAAATCAAATCTCCCGAAGACAACATCTGTCTAAAGTTAATAATTTTCGAGTTATCGATTTTTGTCGTGAAATCTGTCCATTCGGACCATAGTGCATTCGAGTAAAATCGCTCACCGGTGAGCCATCTCTTTAGGTTTGGGAACAAACAGAAGTCACTGGGGGGCAAGTCTGGCGAGTACGGTGGATGGGGAACCAATTGATACCGAATTTCATTCAATTTTGCTTGAGCAATTGAGGATGAATGAGCAGGCGCCTTGTCGTGATGATATAGCACACTTTTTCTTTGCAAATGCGGACGTTTTTTCTGGACTTCATCCTTCAAACGATCCAATAACGCTGCATAGTATGTGCCTGTTATGGTTTTACCTTTTCCGAGGTAGTCGATGAATATTATACCTTGCGCATCCCAAAACACGGAGGACATAACCTTTCCCGCCGATTGTTGCGTTTTCGGGCGCTTCGGAGCACTTTCATCCGGTGAAACCCACTGTTTTGCCTGCTGCGATGACTCCGGTGTGTAGTAATGGATCCAAGTTTCATTCGTGGTTATGAATCAGCGCACAAACTCCTTCGGATTGCGTGTAAACTTGCTCAAACTCTCCTGAGAGGTGTATCACGAATGCGTTTTTGGTCCATTGTAAGCAAACTCGGCACCCATCGCGCGCAGAGCTTCTTCATACCCAAAACGGAATGCATGATGTTGCCATCTCGTTCTATTGAAATACCTTAAGTCTTAGCTAGCTCTCTAAATTTCACGTTTGGATCCTCCAATACTATATGATGGATTTTATCAACGTTCTCTGTTGTAGTGACCTCATTTGGGCGTCCAGAACGCGGTGCGTCAACGGTGCTCGTAAGGCCACAAAGAAAATCAGCAAACAATCAGAAAATACTTATCCAGCTTGGCTTTGGTTTCGACAGCCGTTTTCTTGCGCAGAAAATAGTATTTTATCAAAACTCGAAACCCGGATTTTTCCGTTTTAAACAAAAATGCAGATCGGACTCTTCTCACTGTAGTCATTAATGAATGCGTGGACAGAAATTGTTGAAATTTTGACATCCGTTATTCAAGGAGTGAAACTCATAGAAAATGGTTCACATCTACGATTACCAACGCCATCTGTAGGAAGTTAAAGGAACTTTTCAGGCAGCCTAGTAATACCATCATTTTCTACATATTGAGGATGCATGTTAGTAACTTGCATCATCTGTTGCTATTGTGATTAATGACAACTGATCTGTCAAAAACAGAGTAGCAACCACGGCCAGTCAGTCATGCTCATATTCATTCGCTGCAACCAACACTTATGTTTGGTTTGTTATATCTTTGGAATTCTTCAGATGTGTGCCTTTAGAAATTTGAAATGATCATGGATAAAGGGCGATACGGTCAAAATTTGGTCAATATCAACTTGACGTATTTCTTTCAATTTTGCATTTAAAAAACCTGAACACCCCTCATTTTGAAGGTGTGTGTGTGTAAAATGTTGCTCCTATTTTGATTTTGGAATTCACTCTTCAGTTGTCAAAATGCCGTCCAAACAAGAAGGGCAGCGTATCAAAATTTTGCTCGCGCATCGCGAAAATCCGAGCTACTCGCACGCAAAGTTGGCAAAATCGCTAAAAGTTGCCAAATCAACCGTTACAAATGTAATTAAAGTGTTTGGGGAACGTTTGTCGACAGCCAGGAAGTCTGGATCGGGGGGAAATCGAAAACCGGAAGCCGCTGAGACGACAAAGAGAGTTGCCGGTAGTTTCAAGCGAAACCCTAACCTATCTCTCCGAGATGCCGCAAATAAGCTGGGTGTATCGTCTACAACCGTGCATCGAGCCAAAACCATACGGTAAAAAGGCCATGGAGTGGTACGCCGCCAACAACGTGCAGGTGGTTCCCAAGGACAAACCCTCCCAACACGCCAGAGCTCCGCCCAATTGAGAAATACTGGGCTATTGTCAAGCGGAACCTAAAGAAGACAAAAAAAACTGCTAAGGACGAGCAGCAGTTCAAGGCAAACTGGCTTTCTGCGGCGAAGAAGGTGGACAAGGTGGCTGTACAAAATCTGATGGCAGGGGTCATGTGTAAGGCCCGGCAATTCGGATTTGGAAAAGCGGATGCCTAACTGAATATTTTTCCTGAATTTTATACTAATTGAACTTGAAAAAGAAATTTAATTTGATTTTTTAAATAAACGATTTCACCGATTTACACGCGTTTTCCCTTGACCAAATTTTGACCGTATCACCCTTTATTGGAATGATTTTAGGAAGCACAAGACAAGTAGCTTGAGATAAAAAAATCGCATCGATCTATGAAGCAAATACAAGCTGCTGAAGACACACGCTGGCTTTCTGAAGATGATTTTGCAAAACTTTCCGCTCAATTCAAGTTTCCAAATTGTCACTCGTGAGAGTGCCAGAGAATTCTTGTATTGCAAATTCAAGTTCCTGTTTAAGAGTGAGATCCAATGTGATCTGCTGGGAGGGGCTGGCTTGATCGTGACTGGTTTCCGGAATTTTAGCCATCTTTACAAGTTTAGCTCATTCTTTTTCAATAATCTTGAACAGCTGCGATCTGGTTAGCACTGGTAGCTCTTTGCAAGGAGCTGAATGTGTGTTTTTATCTAGCGTCTAAGAGCTGATTTTCAATTAAAGTCTTCTGAGTTTTCAGTTCGATGAACAAAAAACTCAAAGTACCTTCAGCTGTTGACATATTTCTGTCATCCTGCAAAACAGCGTTCTAGGTAGGAGATTTTCGAAATATTTTGCCAAGCTTTCCAGGAGCCTGGTCTGCTGAAACTCACAAAAACAAACTGAATACGACTGTGACGAATACTTCTATAAATATGATAAATAAATATTCCCTTGTCATGCCCCTCGAGAATCAACCCCAGCTACGCCTGTGAACTGCCAGTTCATGGAAATCCACATCGCTCTGAGACGGAGCATAATCCCCGCAGGCTTAAATAGACTGTAAATTTTAATGACATCATCCTCTTGATTACACGTACAGTGTTGCTCGGTTGATTTTGTCACATGATATCTATGCAGTAGGTGTAGAAGTGAGCAGAATTGAGAGCAGTTTGACTGACAGTTGATTAAAATTTGGTTACAGCTTGAACGTGCGGCTAATTGATGTCGGCACACTCGTTACACGATTTCTGATTCCGAAAAATCCTTGTTTCAAAGGCATCATTACCAACAGCAACGTTTGCAAGCAGATCCTATTTCAGAGAACATTTTAATTTGCCATTGTTTACGAGTCTGTAACAGCATACTGACACACATAGAAAAAAAACAAACCTTTTCTGATGAAAATGCATCCCAAAACAACGGAAAAGCCTTTCAAATGCCATCCCTGCTTTAACTGGAGGTGCATTGTTGTTTTTATTGCATTTAAAATTGCAAACATAAATCTCGGACACTGTTTCAGTACTTTTTTTTCGCTCTCTGCGTTGCATTACCCGTTCAATGTTGTTGAGCTGTTGCCCTGGTGGCCCCCCGCCTACTTAAATGGCAACAGGAAAACTCTTTTGTTCAAACGCTGTCTGGCAACAGCAGCAGCAGCGGAAAGTGGGTTTTCATGTGATAGCACACTCAGGCAGCAAAGTGCATTTTCGTCACCCACCAGCAAAATCAGCCGGAAGAAGAGGAATTCTACAAGCTACAGCGGGAGGACGAAATGGAAATTGCACCATATTTATCATGCTGGTTTGTGCAATGTGCTTAAAATTATTTCGTTTTATCAGGAGCGCAATTTCTTTGGCGTGCGCGTCGCTCACAAACTGGCGGGAAATGGATGGTGATGCCAGTAGCAGCTTCTTTTCGTGTGAGGAGAGGACTTCCAAGCGTACGGCTATTGTTCTTTCTTGAAAAACTTATGGCTTCTTTAGTTGGTGTGATGATAATTCAGGGCTGCACTATAAATATGGTCGAACATTTTGTCCGATGGTGTTGGGGTATTTCACGGAATGGTAGTATTTCTTGAATGAGAAACATTGATGAATTTCAAGTGCTCTTAGTCGCTACATATTGCGGTTGAAGTCACACATTTTACACGGAAAATAAATAAATCTGCTCCAACCTTGGGCAACATTTTTAGACAAATGGCCCAAGTATTCACGATAGCTACGGCATATTCGTATGCATCAAACATTGTGTTCCAAAACAAAAGTAAAAAAATTGCATCTAGCAAATCAAAGTAGTAAGTAGTAATAATTTGTTTTGGTGAGTTTATCATAGAAAAAAACGGTAGAATCATAAAATGAAGTGCTGTTTTTTTTTAAGTAACCGGAGAATACTGTGGTGATCATATGTAAACAACAAATCAATACATATACTTCTTATACCAGTGGATTTAACGTTTTCTCAACACTTTTAAAAAAGAATGAGCAGAAACAAATAAAATCGAGTTACTTTTACCACAACAACAAAAATCACTTTTCATGCCACTGAATTGTTCTATGTTGCGCTTCCGTTACGTGGCTTCTTTGTTTTTCTTAGAAGGAACTTGAACAAACACTGAACTAAATATCACGTGGTTTGAATTCCGTGTGTATGTAATTTTCATTCATTATTTTCGTTTGAATTTCCATGTACCACGAAAAAAAAATAATGACATATATCAATATCATGTTTTCTGAAGAAAAAGCACACACAAAAATGAATCGTCTGCATTTTGTTCTGTATCAGAATGTAACAATGATATTTACGAAAAAAAAATGTTCACAAAAAATAATGAATACCTACATTAATAATTAAATTAAAAGTAATAAAACTCAATTTCAATGTAGAGCAATTGTCCATAATTAAGTCTAATATGCAGCAGTCAGTAACATTATTCCTTGTACCTCAGAAAAATTATTGAGGTGCAAAAGATATTTTCTTGATTGATCTTTACATGAACAACGACAATGTTAACAAAAAAAACTTCATTAAGGTGAAAACATTCGCGGAATGTGGATGTATTGACGGTCTTTAAGCACGATATTGAGTCTTTTTGTGGCTGCCACTTCATCTAATCTACTTGGTTTTAGTCATTGGAATAGTAATTGTATTGAAGATTTCCATCCAGAATGTGCCGGAAATCCCAAAAATCATACCCGATCATCATTGATTTGGATGAAACTTGGCACATGAGTTCGGTACGTTGAAAAAAATTCCACTGGTGTTACAGATAATTTGGTCTCAAGAGTAACTTTTGAGATGGACGTATGTGTTTTTTCCAACATTTTACTTGAAAATCGTAGTTCAAAACCATTACATTTAGAGAAAAACTTTATATAAGGAATTGTAGGAACTAAAAAGCCTTTCTTAAAAATATACACAGAAAAAAATTTTTTTTCATCAAGAAAATCAAAATAATTATTAAAAATAAATATCTAAAAACATATTTCTTTAATATTTTTAATTTGTTGTATGGAAATTTGAGGAAAAAAGACACGTTTTAAAAAACTCTAGGATGGACGCTCTTATAATAAAAAGTTTTTCAAATAGCGAACTTTTGTGTATATTTCAAATTTTGGTTATTCATTCTTATAAATAAATTTTGATGTTACAATATGGTTTTGGAGATCATTACAAACAATAATGATTATAATGATAAACCACGTAAACGCAACCGTTTTCAAGATATTTCTGATTTTCTTTCAATAAAATTTCAAAACCTCAAAAATACGCCCTTTTCATAAATTACTATGATATTAAAACAACAATAGCTAACGATTGTTTTCTTGTGCTTTTAGCCTTTTTAAAACACATGTATGTGCCTCTTACTTACTCTTAACAGCTCGTCGATTGAAAAAGCTTCACTTAAAGTTATAAGACAAAAATAATGAATTATGGTTGATTTATATTTATATATACCATTTATTAGTCTCGGTCATTGATAATATTACATAAACATTATATAAACTATTGATTGCTTTATATATATTATGAATCCTGCCTTCTTCGTCATTCGAAAACAGTTTTACAAAAACTTCGTTTTCTGAAATTGGAACGAATGAGTGGTACTTTGTGTACCTGCAATCGTTTTAGTCTGTCGGTAAATTTCATTCCATTCTGCTACCCCCTGTTCATACTCTTCATGTGATACATAACAAAACGACATTTTTGTTAAACAATCATCACTTTTTGGTTCGCCCATTCGAATAACTCTAATGCACTTTTATAGGGTGTTCATGTTGTACAGCAAGGCTTGCATATCTTGCCATTCGTTTTAATGTACCACTCAACTGCATCGCAAGGTCCTCTACCGTGGATGTTGCGAAAAATGCCATTCAGCATCAATATTGTATTTCTTTTAAACTTACAAAGGCTTGCAAAGTTCTTCCTATTTTTATATTGGGATGCTGCCCCGTCAGACATAAACGTAGCTTCTTTACTTTAATTTTTGTTTGCAAAAAGCTTATTAGTTTTGAAATAAACACTCTGCACCGCAATCGTATCATGTTTCAACACTTCTGAGATAACAATGAAACTGATATTTTTAAGTATTCAGATTCCGTGTAATAAATGACAAAAGGGTGAATAGTGGCTTGCTCATTACTCCAATAACTACTTGAACAGCATCTTGAAAAACAAATGAATAATTTTCAGAAAATCACAAATTATTATTACTTCGCCGTCTTTAAGACAACTTTTATAATCTCTCAAGAAACTAGACTGCTGAGATTTGACAAAATCGTGGATACTAATTGTTCCAACTTTTCACAAAAATACAATAAATTCATCAATTGGTTTAACAAGTGTCTCTAAACTACATCTATCAGTTGAAATCCATTGCTCAAAAGATATTTCAACTAAACCACGTTTTTCTAATTTGTCTGTTAACTACTTCAAAATCTGAAAGTGCCTGGACATCGTTCGTATTCACGGAGGTAACATTTTTTAGTTCTAGTTGATGAGCTACATAATATTTCTTCAAACACAATTTATAATCATTCTCGAATGAATATTTTCTAAGACCATGAAGCATCAAGTTAATGTTCTCATGAATGGTGCAAACACAAATGTTATGAGAACCTGTGCTGCTAGTAATTTGCAATGCTTTGGTCTTAGTGCTGCAAAGAGCTAAACCCAACAGCATTTTGATGCATCTCTGAAATTTAATGAAAGCTTCTCTAATGAACAAACTAAAAGGCGCTTTTAATATGAACCCTCTTACCTTCACTCCTCACTGAAACGTAGTCGTTCATACCAGGGTTGCTCGTGTAACTCATCACTGTCGTAAAATTGCAAAATTTGGTTTTTATTTCCGGGTCCAGACCGTGTCCCAGCTGTTAGGCAGCTAAAACACCTTCGTGCTGTTGCAAGGAATTTAGCTTATGATACGATGTACTTGTTTGTTATTCCAAATTCTGCCATTACTCTTGATTTGTCCAAGATTGTGGTAAAACCGAAAGTATCCTTACTTGATCGTCCCTCGAAGTTTCTGGATCAGCATACCGGTCCTTTAGCTGCGCGATTATTTCGTCATATTCGGCTGCTTTCACTTTCAATTGTTCCAGGTCATCCTCCTCCGCTTGATCCCCAAATATGTGTGTCCGAATGCCGTTTGAAACATCTTTGAACTTTTTGCGGGCATAATTTACGTTCAGGAACTTTTTAGCCGATATTGGCGAAACGTTGATTCCAGCTACGCCCTTGTTAAATAGCTCAATATTATGGCGCCTTGAATAATCTTGCACACTGCTATCAGATGGCACTGACATTAATGATATTGCCGATGGCGTTTCCTCGAGACCATACAAGTCTACTTGCCGTGATGTAGATGGTTGTGATCCATAATGTTAGTAATTGATGGTTTCTCACTAGGCTCCGAAATTGCAGCATGGGATTGTTCCGTTCTATTTAAATGCAAACGACAATTATCACAAATCATCAAAGAAGTGTCCAAATGTGTTTTGCCCATAAACTTGAGTTTTTTGACATTTTGTTCGGTTAATCTACGAAGGTTTTTTGAGCACCGTTTAGTGGGAAACGGCATACAACACTTCTTCATGTTAAACTCCATTTTCAGTTCACTCAGATAGATTTTACTGATGAATGCGACTATGTATGAGCATATATATTGGCTGTGGTACCTTTGGAAATGCAGGTATAAAACATCTCTGGTAGTTTACAGGCAGCGTACATTAGCTGTTTTTTTATGAGAAGATATACCTGACATACGTTATAGCTGCTATTTGTCTACCTACCTTAAACAATATGTGTTACTTTCATCGCTACATCACCGAACTGTTCGGAGTGTAGTTTTCACACACTACACCCGACCTCTAACATCGTTGGAGCTGGCAAAATAGTCAGCAGTTCGATTAATATGCTTCTTCTATATGACCCTCCGCATAATTTCATCATCTGTCCATTTCACACTTGTCGCCCCTGCGACATCTATCTCGCTGTTACTTCATCGCTTTAGCAAATTCGCTCCTTCATTCTCTGAGCGGCCCGACCGATACAGCCATAAAACAATTATAAATATATTGATTGCAATATTAAAACAATAGTGCTATTTATCTTGTTCTTTTCAAATGAGTCTTCTTATCATCCTGATATCAAAAGAAAAGAGGACATTAGAGTAATGTGAACGTTATAATATGAAGATCTTGGAAAATTTATCATTTCTGGTGGAAATCTCGATTAACTTAAGAAAAGAGCGAATTTTCTGAGGTTTTTTCATTCTATTGAAATAAAACCGAAAATCTCGAAAACGGTTGAGTTCAGGTGATTTATCATTATAATCATTATTGTTTTTAATGATCTCCAAAATCATATTGTATAATTAATTTTCATTTATAATAATGAATAACCAAAATTTGAAATATGCACCAAAGTTCGCTCTTCGGAAAACTTTTTATTATAAGAGCGTCCATCCTAGAGTTTTTTTCAAAACGTGTCTTTTTTCTCAAATTTCCACAAACAAATTTGAAAAATATTAAAAATATTTTTTTTTATATTTGATTTTTAGTATTTATTTTCGATTTTTCTTTATGAAAAAATTTTTTTTTCAGTGTACATTTTTTTACAAAGCCTTTTAGTTCTCTACAACTCCCCATATAAAGTTTTTCTCAAATGTAATGGTTTTTGAACTACGATTTTTCAAGTAAAATGTTGAAAAAAAACATACACCCATCTCAAAAGTTACTCTTGAATCCAAATAATCTTAACACCAGTGGATTTTTTTTCAACATACCGAAGACGTGTACCAAGTTTCCTCAAAATCGAAGATAGTTGAGTTTGGTGACCGACCGATTTGGCGTGGAATCAGTCTATTATGCTTCTAGACATTTTATTGTATGTCACTTACCTTACCAATCCAACCAAGACCGGTTGGGCCTCTGTTGTACACAGAAGTCGTCTTTATTATATTCGGCCCATGGGTGTACCTAGGCAGCCTCGCTGTTTGTGGAGTGTTCACAGGTTGCCTTCTACTTGATCGATCCGCTTTGCTCATTGCGCGCCTCTTCTTCTTGTACCCGTCGGTTCGTTCGAACATCATTTTAACAGGGCTGTCATTCGACATTCTAACGACATTCCCAGCCTATCGTAGTCGACCGATTTTAGCGATGTATACGATGGAAGGTGTCCCAGCAGCTGCTACAGTTCGTGATTCATTCGCCTTCTTCACGTCCCGTCTTCCATCTCCACTCTACCGTAGATCGTACGCAGCACTTTCCATTCAAAGACACCAAGGACGCGTTGGTCCTCCACTAGTAATGTCCATGTTTCGTGATTGTAGTGAACTGCCGGTCTAATTAATGTCATGACTGACTGTACATAGCTGCATAGATGAAAAAAGGCCATCAATTTCATCATTCCAGTCAAAAAATCATAATTTTTATGAAAATTTGTAGTCTTGTGAATAAAACCCATTTTACTTTTTAATCATTCGTGTTAGAAAATAAAAAACCTGTGAGCAGCTATGGATTCAAGAAAATTCAGTCTATAAAATTCAGACCTATCATTCAAAGGGACATAGTCAAAATGAAATGTTTAGAGTAAACATATCTTTCTTGATTTGGACCTTCAGCTATTTGAGCTTTATGGATTCAGGAAGCAAATCTATACAGTTGAATATGCAATGCCGATAGGAACGTAAATTTTAAATTTTGCCGGCTAATGAAATTAATGTGATCCAAATTCTAAAACAAAAGCTTACCTATGAGATAAAACAATGACAGAATTATAAATATGTACTCTTTTTATATCTCAATTGAGCAAATTTCACTTTAAAAAATGTTAGACGTCACTGAAATCCAGTGTACAGATAGTTACAAATCAGTATTCGAGAAATATAGACGTCATCAGAATAAGGAACGTTAGTTTCTATATTCATCCAAAACATCAAATCGTTCTCAGTGATACACTCTGCTTATTGCAGCAAACGTTGATTTTTTACTAAAATCCTGCGTTTCTTACGCAATCTATTGTGTGACGGAATTCTGCGGAAATCGTGAAGACGGTCGATCGCAAAAGATGGCGATTATAGATCAGAACCGTTGGGAGCTGGTTAATGCCGCACGTGGGGAAATTGAAGATCGTCATCCAATTTTACACCAACCAGTCGGTTGTAAGTTTGTTCATTTTTTTCTTCAGGACCCAGAGACCAGCAGTGCTGTTACGTTAAACTATTGTAACGGCATTCCGGGCATAATTCTTAAAAAATACTCTGCTTAGACGAACCTTCCAGACGGTGTCCATTTGTTCAGTCGGAAAACGATCTTTTTTTCCAACAACTTTCGAATATAAGATTATGTCGTGATGGGTCAGTAGGAGTTGTGAGTTTACTTAGCACATATAGCCTAACATATTGAAGTGATGAAAATAATGTTTAACAAAGAATACAATTGTTTTATACGTTTTACAAGTTTTGTGAAATTTACAAAGAATTGAACCCATGCATAAGCATAAAAAAAACAGAACTACTTTGAACCTTAGTCGCACTCAAGTTGATTCTAGTGTAGAAACTTTTTAATAAACAGACTATTCAACTACTCTTAGGTTCAAGAACAATACTGAAAACAAACGATTCCCGATCGTGATTCCCTTCATTTTAAAGCGCGGATCTTTATACACTGGTTAAAAATCATATAAGTAGTTCACAGCATGTTTATAGTTTGAAGTAAACTTATTTTAATAAGCAATATGCTTGAACTGCCAATACATAAGCGAAAATATTTTAAACAAATAAACAAACATTAATTCAAACCC
>JASCZW010015491.1:0-20470 GCA_034211315.2 Aedes japonicus | reverse complement strand
TTTCCATTTTAAATCAATAGTAAGTTGTTTTTTAACTACGTTATAAACACGAAAAGTGTCCGGATATTTATGCTTTTGTCTTATTCCCGATAGTTTTTTACTATAACTGTATGAATAATATTATTGATCTTTTTTTAATAAAACAGAAACAACATGATGTTTCTATATCAATATACTAAGTTCAAATGATTACACTGTTTCAAACGAAAAAAGGAACAGTGATTTATGTTTTTATATGGCACATTTCAATAGTGAACTAATAGGCATTCATAAATGTACACTGAAAGGTACAAAGGCTCTCATGTAAGCCTATGGATCAAGAGTTGGGCCCAGTGATGAAAATTGCCCTACAATATTTTTTTGACGAAATATTATGTTACCTGTTACCACATCTTGCCGAGAGGCCTTCAGGCAGTTACCTGGGATCTTGGCGATAACTGTAGAAAAAAATGATGTTAAAATATCCGTCTCCTGCGTTCTTTTTTCGATCAGCTACTTCTCGGATTTGGTAAAAAATATTTGAATAGGTTGGACTAGAAATCCGGAATTGGTCACAGTGATACACAGAGGTAGTCTATCTCTTCCAACGACCTTTCAGCGTAGGATACCAATGTCATGTACGGGCAAAATACTACATCCTCTCTCGCATGGTGCTGCCGGATGAAGGCGGTCATTTCCGACTTTTGGTACTGTAAATGTACCCATTCACAGCAAGTCCAAAGGATAAAATAGTGGCTTTGACTTCCATTTCTTACAAATTGTCAGCAACTGAAGAACCTTTATCGGGTTGGGGGCGTGAAATATTCGGTCTCTTGATAGCCGTTTCCGTCCTGAGTCAGATCTGGCTCATCGTTCATCACCACTCTTACTTCGCGCGTCACCGGAAGTCTTTCCTCGACCATTGTCTGCAGCCGCTGCTTCTAGGTTGTGCGCTGAGACAGCTTTTCGGATACATATTGAAGATCCCGTTGCACCGACCTCTCAGCAGGCACTTCTCGTCGGTGTTGCACTTTAGATTTCCACGAATGACCGTCGAATGGCCGAAGCTCTATCCTTCCCCCAGCAAGGCATTATAAGACAATCTTGTAGATGCCGGATCTGCTGTATTCTATCGACACATTGTACCCAATGATGGTGGATTTCGTTGCCACGGAGTGAAGGTGGTAGTAAGGTCTTTCAATTGAACTGAGGTTTTTTCACTGCTTTCGCCATGACTTCTGCAAAACAACTAATATCGCTGTCAAAGTAACGGGTGGCCACCAAATAGCGTGAATGGAAAGAATGACTCGGGAAGAAATCAACAAATATGAATAGTTCAATCTTTTATTTTATATAAAATGTTGACCTAAGTCTTCAAACATAGCTTAATGAATATCAACATATGGTCTGTTGTCCACCGTGTGGCACAGTTTAGTCCTGATCGTAACATATGACCACTTCGTGTCCTTAACCTTCCAATTACCCTTGTATACCGTGGAACTCAATAGACTAAGAAAATCCTTGATAAGACGACACTTCCGCAGTCTTTTGTGATGCTGCCTTGTCCGGCCAAAACACGTAGTCTCCATCCGAGTGATGTTTCTGTCAACTGTTTGGTAGACTTGCCGGTTGATAGCCATGCCAGTTGTTCTGATCCACGACTTCGAAATTATCGTATCGCAAATTGCGATACATAGCATCACTTTGTGTTTAAATTTGTGCTTGAATTTGTACTTAATGTTTAGAGTTGTAGATTTGTCCTTCGCGTAGAAACAGTCGTTTCCGGGCTTCTGGGACTTGGACAGAGGAAAGTAGCTTTCGTTGTCCAGAACGAAAGACTTTCCACTGTATTACCGGACATTCAGTAGTACGTGGTTTTGGTTAGCTCAGCCTTCTACTCTAGGGATCTGGTTTTCTTTCGATACACTTTTCCCTCCTTTTTTAGAGTCTAACTGAGGGGCGACTTCGAACTATTGTACTGGCCGCTTCCCGATGGCTCACCGAATCCTTGTTGTTAAACATAGTCTCCTTATCCATAATCTTCATTGGAGGGTCATTACCTCTCTTCCGAATCAACTTTACTGAGTCAAGTTATCTTTTTTTATATAACTATTTATACGGCCAGCTAACGAGTGACTGTTGGCGAAAAATAGGAAAAAAAAACGTTGAAGGCGACATTTTGGTCATAATTCTCATTGTCCGGAAGCGAACAATAAGATGCAATCCACACAAAGGTGATAATAAAAGATCGTGAAGATGAAGCACTTAGAAGACGAATGAACAGTTTTTCCTATAGAACTGAGGCTATCCGTGAACATTGAAAGAATGATTCGGTGTAAGTGAGGCAACCGTTCCTGATGAAGAATGCATTGCCAGCAATTCATCAACAAAAACAGAACAAGGAGCTTGAAGTTTTCGAGTGGCATTATAAACTGCACTGTATATACAAGACTCCTCAATCAAAGACCCGTCAGTGAAAAATGTCTTAGCGGAACCAACTTTTCCAAACTTTGCAGTAAATATTACCGGAGCAATCATAAGACGATGATGCGCTGAGCTTACATGAAGCTCCTGCTACAAGGATGAATCAAAGTGAACCGAATTGCTGAAGTCGAAGAAGTAAACACGATTGAGAATATTCGGCGAATTGGGAGCTCAGAACTTCACACCTGGTGAGGAGCCGGAGAGGCAATTCTGGAAACCGATCCGAAAGTGGCAACATATCAGCCAACACTTCAAGACTCATCGTATAAGTCGAGTGTATGCAACCTAACGCGATACGAAGACACCGATACTGAATACGTTCCAGTTCAATGATGTGCAATCGAGCCGCTGACTGAAAGCAAAAACTACCGTTTTCTATGACCGACAACATCGGTGTCCGGTGTCCGGATACTCAATGTGGGATCTCTAGGTGCACTTTGAATCGAACCAGACCCCAAGATTATAGGGGTGTGGAAGTAGTTTGCCTCCCGCAGTGCACCCTGGAAACGTTAAGCTCCCTTAACGGCTAAACGAACTACAACGGAGGAAGCGCCATACGGCGCAGGATCCGGCAGGAGGTCGTAAGCGGTCGTGACATGAGGAACAGGAACGATCCTGGGCTGCACTCCCAGACGTTCCAACCCCGGTCCTGGCCCTGGCTTTCACGATCGGAGGAGGGACCATACGACGTGAGGTTCGGCAGGTACCGTAAGCGGTTGGGTAGGGAGATCGCGGACGATCTGTATTGACCACCAGAGGTTCCGAACCCAAGTTATACGATACAGAATACGATGGCCATATCCCGCGCCAGGAAGCTGTAATGTGAGTGATTGGTGCACCCGAAATGCATCACAATTAACGACGAGACGTACATTAAAGTGGATGCCAAGCAGATCTTCAGCCTGGAATTTTGTTGTCGAAAAACCTCGGCTGGATGTTCGGACAATTTCCGGAGGAAAAAGGTCGACAAATTTGCCAAGAAGTACTTGGTGTGGCAGGTCATCTATGGGTGCGGCAAATTCAGCAGACGTACATAACGACCGGCCATATATATAGAAAGACTGGACTCGGAAAAAATGAGACACATAACAATGATCACCAAAAATTCATTTTAAATCAGATACTTCTCATTTTTTCAGGGATTGAATAATTTATTTATTGAATTACCTCCCCCAAGCTGAATTCTCGTACATTTCTCTTAACACTGCTCATGAGATCTTGGGCGAGGCTTTGTCCATCTTCCTTACACAATTTCTCCCAGTTTTTCTTCAAAGCTTCATCGGTTTTGAATGTTTCTCCGCTTTTCTTAAACTTCTTCTTCATTATCGCCCAAAGTTTTTCGATCGGACGAAGCTCTGGTGTATTTGGCGGGTTCGCCTCCTTCGGAACCACATTAACGCCCTTCGCTTCGTACCAATCTATTACAAGCTTGGCGTAATGGCACGAAGCGAAATCCAGCTAGAACAGCGTGGGACCACGGTGAGAGCGGAGGAAGGGCAGTAAGCGCTTCTGCAAGCATTTCTCTCGATAAATCTGCCCGTTTATGGTGCCAGTTGTAACGAACGGCTTGCTGTAATGTCTGCACTCGCAGATCGCCTGCCACAACAGGTATTTCTTCGCGAATTTGTCCATCTTCCTCTTCCGGAACTTTTCCGGAACCTCCATGCGGGACGTACCGAAAAAAAATTCGAGGCCGGGGATTTGTTTGGTGTTTGCCTTGATATATGTCTCGTCGTCCATGACGAGACAGCCTGGCTTGACCAGCCACTCACGGTACAGCTTCCGCGCACGCAATTTGGCCACCGTGTTATGCTTGTCAGTCGGTTTGGCGCCTTCTGACCTTAAAAACGCGTAACTCAGCCCGCTTCATGGTCTGCAGGACGAACCACTTCGACGAATTGACCTTTTTGGCAACGTCTCGTGTGAAAAGGTTCGGGTTATTCTTAAAGTACTGCCTTATCTTCCGCGCCTTCTCTGGGTATTCCGTTCTCGGCTTTCGGCCGCTTCCAGCGTGCCACTCGATGGTCTTCGTCTCCTGGAGCATCTTCACAACGCGGGACACGGTGGAATAGCGGATTCCAAGCCTTTTGCCGATCCATTTGTGCGACTGACCACCGCGCCCAAGATTTGCTGGCGTAGCTCTTCTTATTTCGAATGCATCTTGAAAACTACTTGACAAATCGCGATAAAATTTTGCACCCATAAACATAACACTCTAAACTAGTACTACACAAAATTTCATGAGCTTTACCCACGCGATAAAAAGTTACACCCAAACCATAGTGGCGCATTTTTTCCGATTCCAATATTTATACCAGCGTTTGGCTGGTTCGGCACTTGTCAAATATATATGAAAAAAATGCAGAACTACACTCAGTTGTGCAGAAATTGTGGGCGATTATGAAGGGTAAGCTACGGAAAACAGGGAAAGTTTTTGAAGACTTGACTTGAAGACTGGATTTGAAGAAAGAGTGGATGAAAGTGAGTAAGAAAGATGGTGCAAGTGTTGAACAGGATTTTATGTAGGCATGTAGGAGAGGAGGTTGAATAAACCGATTTTGCAAAAACATTGCATATATGTGTTTATTATTCCCTGAGATTTAAAAAAATATCCGACTTAAAATGAATTTTCAGTGATCATTTTAGCCTGTTGCATTTTTTTCGAGTACATGCTTTAGAAATCATATTCAAGCTCATTTCGATCGAATCAACTCTGTATTCTTAGCAATTTTATTTATTATTTCGCTTTGCACTTTCGTGAAAAAGTTCAACAATTGTTCGATTATCCGTTAAAAATAGAAGCAAGTTTTTGTAGATTGTTTTTGAAGCGGCTAAAACTTTTGATGACTTACAATGATGTATTCAATAAGAATAAATATCTTCATATAATAATCTCATTGCTCTCTATATTGGTCCTACGTTGTTTTCGAGTAGCTTGAGTTGCGAAGTGAAGAGATATATATGGGAACAGTCACCTTCTCATTCATAAAATATACATGCCTTGCATATGTTGTCAGTGTCACAAGCAACCCACAGAAAGAACTTTGTCGGGAAATATTGTACGTAATCCAGTCTGTTTTTCGATGTCTTTCAGCAAAATCCTCAATCCAAATCACTTTACCTTGATTTGAAAGCTAGATACAGGAACTCACAGTCGACCGTGGATGGTTTTCTTAATGCTGTCACATGCACCGGAAATGTGACAAGGACACGCTTTGTCACTGAAGGTTGCAAATGCTCATTCCTGGTTTTCCGAAATAAGGAAACGAAATAGAAATAACATTATTTCGAAAATATAAGCCGATGAATAAAATAATAAAATCTCTCATAATGTCTCGATGGTCTAGATGCCTGGATATAACTCTAACATAGTTTATATGAATAAAACAAACTTTGCCACTATTTGTCATCAATGAAATATGTGATAAACAAACATAACTCATTTTTAATTTAATCATTTCGAAAACAGAAATGATCATTTTACAACTCTTGCTCCTATCGCCAAGAAACGATGGATTGCCATTCCGTCGCATCATCCATTGGTTGGCAAATTCAGTGCTTTTTGTTGGAGCAACCTTGTATGCCAAGTACCTTCATATGGTAGTTCATTTTCTCTGCAAGTGCGCTGAATGCAGATAACACATTTTTCTCGTCATCGCCCCAGGAGGAGCTTTCTTCTGTTGAGTGTTGAGAACACGACGACGACTCAAGATACAATGGTGCTGATGGCAGAGTCCCACAAGGGTGAGAACGGAACGGAAATTGAATAATTTTAGTTCGTGTCATTTATTAAACTAACATTAATGCTGTCTCTTTGAAAGGGCTGACATTTTCGTCTGAAGCTGTATTTAACTTCCTGCAGAAGCAAGCCATGCAAAGTTGTAACAATGTGAAATATTCGAGTGATGAAATACCGAACAGCTGCAGTAGATCCAATGTAGGAAGTTTTGAATCCTCCTAGAAGTTGTGGGATGTCCATGATGGTTTTTGCGGTAATTTGTAGTTGGACGAATAAGGGTGTTAGAATTTCATTGTCGTGCTGCAAAAGCTACTGAACTCTGCCATTCAAAATAATATGCTTTACTGGTTGAGGATTGCCATTGAAACGGGTTACATACAGGCTTAATAATGAAAAAAAAAGTCGAAGTAACCATTTCAATGCATCACAATCTAATTTATTTTTTTTACAGTTTAATTAGGTTGGCGTTTAAGCAAATTTGATTTCAATGTTATCAAAATGTTGCAATGATCCTATTCGAACGAAGAAAAATGTTTCATAATAGTTTCAACACTTTTTTTTCGATCTGCACACTTAAAAAATGTCATGTACATTTCGGTGCCCTTATTCTCGACAAATTGACGAGAGGCCCAGAGAGCCATTATTAAGACAAATCCCAACCTTTCTGTGCGAAATGTGGCTCGCGAAGTTGGAAAATGAAAATTACCTGTGCTGAAAGTAAAACAGAAGCATAGAATTAAGGTGCAAAAAGTGAAAATGGTGTCCGACAATGATGACAAGCAACATTCATAGCAAAAAGTCTTGGTAAGGAGCCTTACCCCAATTTTTACAAATCATATGTGCTCGAAGACTTTCAACAGCTTTCGACTCTGGCTCTTTATCCCAATGCAAAGAAACACCGTTACCGAGTATTTCCAGACAAAGAAAATATCTCAATTGCCCAAGAGGTTTGGCAGGCTATATGTAGTTGTAGTCGAAAATCCAAACGTTTCGTCTCTATCGGTACTATCAACAAGGGTGTGTACGAGAAAATATGTCTACAAAAGCGGTTGCTACCTCTACCTGCCAAATTTGGCTCCATTTACTTGATTAGCTCTCGAGTTATGTAGAAGCTTTTGTTTCATTTGTATGGGAGCACCGCCTCCCAACCTAACAGAGAGAGAGGATCTCGAGAGGGGTCTCGAACTGTCGTAGAAACATTTATTACCTTGAAAATCCCCGCATGCCAAATTTGATTCCATTTGCTCTATTAGATCTAGAGTTATGAAGAAATTACAGTTTCATTTGTATGACAACACCCCTTCTAGAAGAGGGAGGTGTCTCAAACCACCATAAAAACATTTTTCTCCTCCAGAAAACCCCACATGCCAAATTTGGTTCCATTTGCTTGATTAGTTCTTGAGATATGCAGAAACTTCTGTTTCATTTGTACGAGAGCCTCCATTTCTAGAGAGGGGAGGGTCTTTGGCTACCATAGAAACCCTTTCCAGAGAAGGGAGGGGTTGCAAACCATCATAGCAACCTTTCGGTGTCAAAGACAAATCCAACAAAGCAAAAATCTTGCCAAACGGTCCTTCCGCTCACGAGTTAAATCGTGACAAAGGAAACCCCAACTGATTTTTATCAGATTGTCAAGGTGGTAGGAAGTAATTTGGCCACTGTTTATCGCATCAAATGCCTAAGGTGTGTTTAAGCTTTTGGCGTTGTCCTGAAGATGTCATTGACAAAAATGAAGGAAACACCGAGTGAATTTGTTTGGACCTAACTAAGATAACTGTACCCGACAATGTTGATATCATTGCTTAAGGTAGTTCAAAATTGGATTTGAACGAAATGCCAAAAATTTTGCATTTTTCATCCTGCCGCACCCTGTAATGCTTTGTTTAAAACACTGCACAGTGGGAAAAAAAGTGCCCGAAACGCGAAAGAATTCTATATCTCAGCTCGGAGTGGATCGATTTCTGTAAATGATACCTTTACTTAAAGGAAAATTCCTAAGGAATCGAATGAATGCAGTTTCATTGGCCGCACGGAACTACTTTGGGAGCAAATGAGCTCATTTTTCCCTTGCTCCCCTATTATTTCCTTGTTGCTCAGACATTTCTTTGCTCGGTGTAACTCAAGGTCAACAAAATGATGTTAGTCCTATGTAAAATTTTCAGGAAAATCGATTGAAGAAGATTTCGTTTAATGCATAGCTCTGTGAATGAAGATCTGGCTGATTTTACCATGATTCCCCTTATATTGTTGTGTTTTTCAGAAATGTCTTTGCTCGATGTGATTAAAATACAACAAAATATGGCAAGTCCCATGTGAAATTTCCTGAAAAATCGAATAGAGTTTGTTTTGTTCACCGCACGGCTCTGTGAATGAAGATATGGTTGGTTTTACCCTGATTCCCCTAATATTTTCATGTTTTTCACAATTTTCTTTGCTCGGTGTGACTCAAGATCAATAAAATAAGGCTAGTTCTTTGTATGGTTACTAAGAAATCGATTTTAATTAATTTCGTTTACCGCACAGCTCTGTGAAGGAAGATATGGTTGATTTTACCCCGATTCCCCTAATATTGTTGAGTTTGTCAGAGATTGCATTTTTCGGTTTGTCTCAAGATCAACAAAATGAAGCTCCTATGAAGTCCTATGTAAAATTGCCTAAAAAATCGATTGAAGTTTGTTTCATTAACCGCACGGCTCTGTTAACGAAGATATGGCTGATTTTACCCTAATTTCCCTAGTATTTTTGTGTGATTCAGAAAATTATTTGTTCGGTGTGTTTCTACAGCAACAAAATAAGGCTAGTCCTATATAAAATTTTCTGGTCAATCGATTTGAGTTAGTTTCATATACGGCACGGCTCTGCGAATGAAGATATGGCTGATTTTACCCCGATTCCCCTTACATTTTCGTTTTTTTTTCAGAAATCTTTTGTTCGGTGTTTTTCTAAAGCAACAAAATAAAGTTAGTCCCATGTAAATTTCCTGGAGACTTGATTGGAGTTAGTTTCAACAGTCTGTGAATGAATATATGGCACATTTTGCCCTGATTTCCCTAAAAAAAATTTATAATTTCGAAATATCTTTGGTCGGTGTAACTCAAGATCAACAATGTAAGGCTAGTCCTATGTAAAATTTTCTGGAAAATCGATTAGAGTAAGTTTTGTTCACCGCACAGCTCTGTGAACGAAGATATGGCTAATTTTACCCTGATTCCCCTAATATTGTTATGTTATTCAGAAATTGGTTTGCTCTGTGTGACTCAAGAGCAACAAAACTATGCTAGTTCTATGTAAAATTTTCTGGACAATCGGTTGGTGTTGGTTTTGTTTACCGCACGGCTCTTAGAACGAAGCTATGGCACATTTTACCCTGATTCCCAAAATATTTTCGAAATAAAGATTAAAATCATTATTAGTAAACATGACACCGCTCAAAGGTCATCTAATGAATTCGTGAAAATGCTGTCTACTGCCTATTTTATACTTTTAAGGTGCTTATAGTTTAAGGCAAGAATGAATGCAATGAACTTAGGGGAATATTAGGGGAATCGGGGTAAAATTGACCATATCTTCGTTCACAGAACTGCGCGGTGAACGAAATCGATTTCAATCGATTTTTCAGCAAATTTTATTAAGGACTAGCTTTAATTTGATAATCTTGAGTAACTCCGACCAAAGAAATTTATGATAAACACTAAACTATTAGGGGAATTACGGTATAATCAGCCATATATACGTTCAAAGAGTCGTGCGGTGAACAAAACAAACTCTAGTCGACTCTCCAGAAAATTTTACATGGGACTTGCCATATTTTGTTGTTCTTTAATCACATCGAGTAAAGACATTTCTGAAAAACACAACAGTATTAGGGGAATAAGGGTAAAATCAGCCATATCTTCATTCACAGAGCCGTGCGGGGCATGAAACCAACTCCAATCGATTTTTCAGGCAATTTTACATAGGACTAGCATTATTTTGTTGTTTTTAAGTTACAAGGGACAAAGCAATCTCTGAATAACACAACAATATTAGGGAAATTGGGGTAAAATCAACCATATCTTCGTTCAAAGAGCTATGCGGTGAACGAAAGTAATTTCAATCGATTTCTCAGCAAATTTGTCAAAGGACTAGCCTTAATTTGTTGATCTTGAGTAACTCCGACCAAAGAAATTTATGATAAACACAAAACTATTAGGCGAATCAGGGTAAAATCAGCCATATTTACGTTCACAGAGACGTGCGGTAAATGAAACCAAGTTCAATCGATTCCCCACAAAATGCTACAAAGAACTAGCATTATTTTGTTGATCCTGAGTCACACCAAGCAAAGAAAGTTGTAACAATATTAAAACATTAGGGGAATCTAGGTAAAATCAGCCATTTTTTCATTCACAGAGCCGTGCGGTAAACAAAAACTTTGTCAATCAATTTTCTGCAAATTTTACAAAGAAATAATATCATTTTGTTGATCTTGAGTCGCACCGAGCAAAGAAATATCTCAACAACAAGGAAATAATAGGGAAACAAGGTTAAAATGAACTCATTTGCTCCCCAAGCAGTTCCGTGCGGCCAATGAGACTACGTCCATTCGATTCCTTAGAAATTTTCCTTCAAGTAAACATATAATTTTCAGAAATCGATCCACTCCGAGCTGAGATATAGAATTCTTTCGCGTTTCGGGCACTTTTTTTCCCACTGTGCACTGCGTTAGAAACGGTATATCTCTATGTATACCTTCGATGCTTTTCTTCAACTCCGAGGCTTGGTTGCAACGGGCGTATTAGTAGAATTATAACTAGAAACCTGCAACATAAGACATCTTCAGTCGTGCTTGACTAGAAAATAACATCGCAGTACGTCTAGTAGTCATACTAGATATGTTTGTGTGCGTGTGTATATTTTTCTCTCTACCTGGCAGATGACAAGGTTACTTATATATGACATATGGCCTTACTATGAGCATGGGCATGAGCATGATTGACCGCCCGAGGTTGCTACTCCGTTATTGCCAGATCAGTTGTTATTACACAATGAACCAAAAGATGGTGCTTGGGACTAGCATACATCCTCAATGCCCGAATGCAGGTCAAGTAGGGAATTGGTAGGAGTATGTTGACGCGATACTCGCTTTATTGGAAGCCGAGAACATCTCTGCACTTCCACGAGAAATCACTGGGATGTTGGATAAAATGGTTGGGTTGGCAGCGGGATTCCTTTTTGGCAAACGGTGTGCTGAATTAAACTGACGTCAGCAGCGAATAAGATATTTAACTATGTTCCCGATTTATTCTCTGTACAGAGATGAACATTAAAGCTATTCAAATTTTGGCACCGATTTAAACCAACAGTAAGGATGCTGTTGGGGCAACTCATAAGTGTGGGTGGTTTATATCAGCAGAATACATTTTTTTAAAACACCGAGTTTGAGGACCGATTTAAACGAACAGTAGGGATGCTGTTGGGCCACTCACAAGTGTGAATGGTTTATTTCAGCAGAATACAAACAAATATATAAATACATCGAGTTTGAGGAGCGATTTAAACTAGCAGTAGGGATGCTGTTGGAGCCACTCACAAGTGTGGGTGGTTTATTTTAAGGGAATATAAGAATACGTCAAGAACATCGAGTTTAAAGACCGATTTAAACTAGCAGTAGGGATGCTGTTGGGGCCACTTACAAGTGTGAAAGGTTTGCTTCAGCAGAATACAGACATATGTTAAAACATCGAGCATTCCTACTGTTGGTTTAAATCTGTCCTCAAGAGTTCAACCAACAGTAGGGATGCTGCTGGGGCCACTCAAAAGTGTGAATGGTTTATTCTAGCATAATACAAAAATGTATGCTAATACATCGAGTTCGTGGGCTGATTTAAACCAACAATATGGATGCTGTTGGGGCCACTTACAAGTGTGGGTGGTTTGAAAGAAAAATAATTTATGCAACACAGCAGTAACACATCTACACTACCTGGAATCACCCGCCCTACAGCCTTGAAGCAGATAACATTTCGTTTTGATTATTTTTCGTATTAAAAACAATAATGATATGTAGCTTATAATACGATGGACTAACTTTTAATACGATATACACCTTTACACGATGTTGTGAAGAACTACAAAACAACGTACATATAAAAATAAAATGCAGCTATTTGCCTCTTCCGCCTCGGTGCTAGATGATTGAAACTCTGAAATGGCGAAAATTCCAACGGGATATTATGAAATAAAGTCGATCACCCATCTGAACAGCAAAGAAAACTTAAGCAAACAACAATGAAAAATAAATTTCATATGATTATTACCACTGCCTAAAAAACGGAAACTTAGTGAAGCCGAAATAAAAAAAAATTAAAATAAAAAAAAGACAGGAAATTCGTATTTTTCGACAAGTGCTGTTTCCCATGAATGATTCTTTATGTCTGTGAAATAGAAAATGTAGGGCCAAAAACAATGTTAGATTTTGAAACAATTCCCTGGATGAAGAAACAAAAAAAAAATCCTGTTCAATTTGTCCTATATAATCCTTTAAAAAAACGCAAACAACCTTCCTGTATTTTCAAATACATAATATGAGTCAGATAGGCTAAAACTTACAACTATGCATAATTTCGAATCTAAACATAGCATAACAAATATTGTGAAGGGATGCTATAATACAGAATGACAACAACAATCATATTTTTAACGTCTGCATGTTGCAGATTTTGGTCCTGCTGAAATTGTAGACGGACCTGCATCATAGCCTCGAGGTAAAAACATATTTTAAAACCGTGGATGATCTGAAACCATATACCGTATAAAGACAACTTCCAGTTTTCGAGGCAGGGTAAGACTTCAGTATGCTACCCAATCGGGGTCGCGCCTCCTACATCGCGTTGGTGAGGCTGCCTCCTAAGGTATAGTTGACGCGATACAGCATCTCTTACTCAGCCGCTGGCCGCCAGGACAGACGCTGTTGGAGTCGTTCCTCTTTGGTGGACAGATGCTCGACCACGCACCTCATCAGTCCAGCCGAAATCAGAAGGAAAACAGTGCCCAGGCTGCACCACCAGCCAAGTACGCAACCATTTGCTGGTGATCCTTGTCATCTCTTGACCCGTGGGAGCATGAAGCAGGAACCTGTGAGGACCAGAAATGTGTTGCGATGACACACGATCCATCCCAGTTGTCGACACACCATTTTGTACGACATCCACTGGTCTGTTACTGAACAGAAAAATTAGAAAACAAAGTAGATCACTACAACTATCACAGACAAAACCGTAATCAAAAGACGCATGATGCTTCCGTCTGGAGCGTAACAAAGACATCTTTAAAAAGACTCTCCCTACACTCCTCCAGTCGACATGGCAAGGCAAAAAATTTCACGTCTTACTTCGTGCACCGCATACTACGATCTTTATGACATATGGCCTTACTATGCTGCTTAACTAAAAGCAGCAGAAAGCGTAGAAATTCTTAAAACAAAATTTGCAAAAGCTACACACTTAGAAATTATAAATTTTTCACGAGACATAATTCATTGCTGGTAAAAGTCGGAGAACGTAACAAAGATTTTATGTAAACTTATGTCTCCCGAGACCGGCAAATACGCAAGTCGACAAAAGGTGTATTCATTTGAATTTATTTTCTCATCTCTTTCAACTCATTCTAAAGGATTCTCATTCTAAAGGACGTTTGCATGTGTCTGTCTCAGGGCACCAAAATTTACATAACATTTTGGTAGTGTGTACTCACTAAAGATTTAGAAAACTGATATTTGTGGCTGTTTGAGTTTCTACCTAAATCACAACACACTACACGATACAACATCAATGAACTACCTACAGATCAGACAGGGATTTCAGTATTTAAAGATAATAAAACGAGGAACTACCACACATAACTTATGCATTGAAAAAAATTGATTAGTTTTGGATGGCTATGAAAAAGAAAACGACAAACGATAGTACTATGAATTTTTTTCCCCTTAAATCCTACGTTCATTGTTTTTTTTTTCGTCGGCCTATTTCCTCACATGGTGACAACCATCGACGCCAAGATGATGACTCCACCACCTGGACCTTACATATTGGCTCATGAATATGAGCCGGGACCAACGGCCCTACATCCCTTCCGAAGGAAGACGTGACTATATTTTTGCGCCTCAGAAAAACCATCGACATCGACTAGGACTGAACCCAGACCCACTGGGATGCCAAGTAGCAGCCACGCTTACCACTTCACCACCGACGCCGGTGGCCTACGTTTATTAAGTCTAATTTTGGCATAATGGACAGAGGCTAGGTCCAGCCAAAATGCCGCATCCTCCGTCGCGTGATACTTTTTAAGGCGTCAACTTCCGGCAGGCATTTCGTACTGTATATCTCCTTACTCTTTACTCCTTATGTCCTATCTCCGTTATAGATAATGCCTAAATCTAGCCTGTTGTATGAAAGATTGCAAACATTGATTATCGCACATGAATGATTCCAAACAATTTCGTTGTTTTCACATCCTGTGGCTTGGAATTAAACCAGGAGAAATTTGACTTGCTTATTAAAATTAATTTTTTATTTCTATGTAGTATAAGACTCAGAAACATCCCCCTTTTGAGAAAAAAAAATGACACCGAAATTTTTGAGAAAGTTTTAAAATTTGACATTGCTGAATGATGCAAATATTATTACGCATACGGTAAGTATGAACAATTCTAGACAAAATCGTAAAAAGCTCGAACAATTGTAAACAATGATTTGAAAGGTAAATTACCTGGAAAGCGACGGAAAGGTTTTGATGGTGGGAGCAAGCAGCTTTCAGAAAAATACGCTGGAAGTCATTGTTTACAAATGTTACTTTCGATCTTTTGACCATTTTGTCTAGAATTTCAATAGAAAACCAAGTGTGACCGCAATCATTGCAACAAATGTGATCAAACATTGATTAATTTTTATATTTTTTATTCACTGGCATTGAAAGTTCAAACGTACTCTTTTTTTTTTGCTGCGAAGGATAAAGAGAGACAATTTTCCGAATGAAAAAGTAATGCGTATGCAAAAAAAAATATGAATATATCTGCATATCAAATAGCTACCCCTCAACATCCCGAAAAGCAATGATTCAAAGGATTTGCAACTTTTGTGTGTTTCTTCACCGTGCTTATCCATTGCAATAAATAAAACGTTGTACATTTCGTTTTCATCTCTACATTTCGCGCTATGTCTCGACGAAATATGAAAAGGATACATTTGTTAAAAAGTTTTTGCCATAGGTTGGATGGTAAGGAGAGCTTTTCCATCAACTGAACAGAGAAAGGAGCTCTTGTCAGACAAAATTCAACGTTTTATTTTTGTTGCAGAACTTTCAGCTCCTGAGCGGCTTCATTGGCTTGTTTTAAAAATCACATTTTTTTTATTACGCTATAGATGTGGTTCAATTCCTTGTCCGGTTGCGTAAAATCCAAAAAGATAAAAGAACAGAGCTTCAAAGTCGCAAATATAACTTTCCAAAAATGAATCAAATTCGTCATCAAAGATTTGTTTTATAGAGTGATAGCCAATCTGATCGCATTCCGAAAGTTTTTTTTAAATACACATTCGATGTGACATCCTGCTCCCATGTGAAACGAATCAAGAACATAAAAATTAAGCAGAATTTACGACCGAATCACAGGACATCAATTTAATTGTAATTACATCTTTATTTGTCTCCCATATTCGCTTTCCAGTCACTGCTGGATGGTTTGCAATGCTTCGTTTGCCAGACATATCGTCGTCTAACACGGTTCGGCATCAATGTCATTTCTAGTGGATTGTAATTAATTTTGCACTAAATTGGTCTTAAACGTAAACACTGCTTGAAGATGGCTTATCAATCTAATAACGACATCACAGCAGTTGAATGTTCCATTCACGCTTGGGAAATGCAATATTCTCGCTGAGTTTTCTTCTCTTATCAAAAATCCAATCGAAGCGCAATAGTTCAATGTCGAATGAAAAAAGAGGATGCTATTTCACCGTAGAGTATCAGCTCGAAGATAACAATCAATATTTATGAGCGTTCTTTTTGACGACCGAAGACGTACTTCCCTAAAACCAGAAATGTCAATTTTCACTTTCTTTGCTGCTGAAAGATAGGAGAGCTATTCGCGCGTTTTCTTAGCTTGATAACATTAGAATTTTTATGGAATTTTGATGGCACAATTCAAAGTATATTTTACGATGCTTCTTTGTCCTGGAGACTGGAAAATTGTTCTCTCCACTCATCGTTTGAGCGTTTTTCGGTCGCTAGCTATACTCGTCAGGCTTCTCACTTGCTCACATGTACATAACTTATGCGATTCTGAACTAAACGATGTCGTAAACGTTTTACCTGAAGTTTTCCGCAACCCCGGGATCACCAGCCAGGATCACCTCACCTCACATGGAAGGACTTTGAAACTGCTGTTGATAGCACCCGGGATGTTACCAGCAAAAGATGGATGCCCTGGATCATGATGATGGGCGCATTGTATCCAAGCAGAGCATCCGATGTCACCGGAAAAACGATGGCGACGACGACGACGACGACGACGATGACGATGACGATGACGGCGGTAGTTGACGAAGATGCATGCACACATTATTTGTGAGACATAAACAGCTACGTAACGTACGTTTTACGACCACTTTTCCGTTGTTTGTTAGGCGAATAATAATGACTTTTTTTTCGCTTTTTCGTCCTCTCATCGTCCACGTTTCGAGTCTCCCAGCGTAGACTGAAGGTGGTTCGTAAAAGATCCCATCCGGGAATCGTTAGCAATAAGGTCAGAATCATTCAGAGCCACCCGCCTGTAAAGCGTTCTACCGGTAAAGTGTAGGCTCAGAAATTCCATGCTTTCAGCGTTGCGAGCATTTTTATGTATGCTATCCTGCAACACGACTCGGTCGTATAAATTTCCTTATTAAACTTTGAAGTTTTTGTTTTCCTATACACCATAACCACTCCTGCCACCCATGTTTTAGGATAGACGTAGGGACAACAGCTAATCGACATGCAATGTCAGTTACATGTTGCACGTATTCCCAGTTCAGTCCCACGTCTGAAACAAATACAGACCCGCAATAAGTTCCCTTCGCCTTCTGAATCTGATCTAAATCAGTCAAACGAGCTGTAATTTTCCCATCAATCATGACCGCCTTTGTGTGTCCTTTTTTCTTCTGTCACCAAACGTGATATCATTCTGTCAAAAGAGCATGGAACCTAATTACACAGAAGTTAAACTTGTATAATTGGAATTTTTACGACTGCCAATCATGAAATTTGAAACTTTACGAGTCCAATCTGGTTCAACATCGGTAACCTCAGATAGCTATAGCTATAGCTACATGTATTTATGAAATTGCTGCCAGACGGAACGGAATTAAATATCCTGATGAAACCTTCATTGCAAGGTGGAGCAATATCAAAAGAAAGGGTATAACTGTAACCACGATCAAACGATGGCATCGGGGATGGGGGTTTATTGTGCTTTGAATGAGGAATGTATTGCATGGCATCAGTTCATAAGTACAAATCCGAGCGCGATGAATGTAATCTGCAAGAAGGCTTGGTAATTATTTCATTTGTTGGCCATGCGACCTGCGATTTAGATTAGATTCGAATGTGTCAATCAAACTTCAGGATTGGCTGATTATTAGGCTGATACAAATTCTGAAACTTTTACTCCAATCTGCTTAAATGATTTCAAATTTGGTCTTCATAAGCCCCTCAAATTTTTTTTTTATAATCATTTATTTGTACAGGCTCAATCGAATTAACTTTATAGAGCCAAATTTTCATATTTTTTTACATCATTTATCTTAAAACTAAAGTTAGGAGGAAAGAGCCGATTACTCGCGGCCGTCTCGAGGTTAATAGGAATTACAAATTACGGATGGGAAGGAGGGTGGGAATTTAAAGTATGGTTTACAGAACATATTAAATTTAAATTCTAAATTATCTAAACACTTATAACTAGACAACTTATGGTTTTCTTTTGACTTGAACATTTCTTGAAAAAGAATAAAAAGACACACACATACACATATAAAAAAAACTTATACTAAACATACAGGTTAAACTAACTACAATCTAATGCTAATGTTAGTCAAAAACACATAAATGAGTTTCATGTACTCCAAATCACGTACAGCCAAAATATCTCGAATTGGCACATTGGGTTGTCTACCTCGAGCCCGAAGGGAATCATAAAGCTCCGATCTGACTCCAGAATGCTCAGCACAAGACCAAATAACGTGATCTGCGTCCTGATAGCCTTGTCCACACTCACAGAGATTGCTGTCCCTCAGCCCAACCCGGTATAAATGAGCGTTCAAAGAATAATGATTGGACATGAGGCGAGACATGACACGAATGAAGTCTCGACCCACATCCATCCCGCTAAACCAAGATTTCTTCGACACCTTTGGGATGATAGAATGTTGCCATCGCCCCAAATCTCCTTTACTCCATTTATGACTAAAATATTTACCTGCACTTAGTAATTCAGAAAAGCACCAAAAATGAAAAGTGCCACTAAATTATTAAGCTGTCCAACAAGCACGTGTGATCAGCACAAAAATTAGGAATGAGCAATAAAGATGATAAAGATCTCGGATACCTAATGCGACCGGTAATCTATCAGTCAGCAACAGCTATTAGTATATGTGCAATTAAATATGGCAGTATTTCCGCCAAATTATGTAATTTGAGCACCAACCATTCGATATGTCTTTTAACTTTGTTGATTTTCCCATAAAAACAGTAAAATGAGCAATGGATAAATAAATATCCATTGCTCATTTTATCTGTTTTTATGGAAAATCTAACAAAATTAAAAGACATATGCGAATAGTTTAGTGCTCAAATTACATAATTTGGCGGAAATACTGCCATATTTAATTGCACATATACTAATAGCTGTTGCTTTATTTGACAGATTTACCGGTCACAATTAGATTATCCGAAGATCTTTTCTCATCTTTTATTGCTCATTCCTAATTTTTTAATGCTGATCACACATTATTTGTTGGCACAGGCCTTAATAATTTAGTGGCACTTTTTTCATTTTTTATTGCTCAAATCTCTCTTTTAATTGATGATTAATTATGCTGCCCTCCATTTATACTGCCAGCTGACGAGTGACTGTTGACGAAAAATAGGAAAAAATTCGTTGAAGGCGATTTGTCGATCACAAATATCGCCTTCCATAGCGCCCACCTTTGCAAGTGAGTCCACTTTCTCATTGCCCGGAATTGAACAATGAGAAGGGACCCATACAAAGGTGATGATAAAATTACGCGAAGATAAAGCACTTAGAAGCTCCTGTATTTTCATGAGAAAATACGAGAGTGCTTTACCAGCCTCAAGAGCGAATAGCCTCTATAGAACTTAGACTATCCGTGAAAATGAAGTACTGATCCGGTGTTAATGAGGCAACAATTTCTAGCGTAAAATGTATTGCCGCTAATTCAGCGACATACACGGAACAAGGAGCTTGAAGTTTACGGTTGGCGTTATAAATTTCATTAAATATACCAAAGCCTGCTGACTCCTCTATTAATGATCCGTCAGTGAAGAACGATTCAGTGGAATCAACTTGGCCAAACTTTGCAGCAAAAATCACCGTAGCAATCATAGGACGATGATGCTCTGGGATTGTGCAGACAAAATTGATCCTTGGCTGGCACTTTCGCTTCACATACTCAATATGGGATCTCCAGGTGCACTTAGAATCGAACCAGACCCCAAGATATTTAAAGGACATAGAATGAGTTATCGGCTTACCCCAAATTTGAAGCTTCGGTTGTGCTAGGTTATGCTTTCCTAGAAAAACTACCAACTCAGTTTTCTCCGTAGAGAATTGATACCTAGCTCTAAAGCCCAAGTAGACAAATTGTCCAAGGTATCCTGTAAGGGGCCTTGCAGATCGACCCCGTGACAGACACTACACCGTCATCTGCAAGTTGTCTCAACGTACAGTTGTCACCTAGACAACCGTCAATGTCTTTGACATAAAAAATTTACAAAAAGGGGCTTAAACATGATCCCTGGGGAGACCCATGAAGCAAATCGTGAAGCTGTAGAGGTTTCCATGAGAGAAGCTCATATGTTTCTCTGACAGCAACATTGACAGCAAAAATTATTCATCAATGGTGAAAAGCCACATGCGTGGAGTTTATCTGAAAGAACTTCAACAGATACTGAATCAAAAGCCCCCTTTATGTCCAAGCATACAGAAGCCATTTGCTCTTTTTAGCAAAAGCTAACTGA
>JASCZW010015490.1:0-20477 GCA_034211315.2 Aedes japonicus | reverse complement strand
AAATCGAAATTGCATAAAAACTACTGATTGTCTGCAAATCTAATAAACCAGAAGAAGAACAGAAGCTCCTCTTCCTTATGGTTATATGAGATTGCAGATTCAATCAATAGTTTCAATGCGACTGCGATTTGAAGTGAGAAAGTTGATGTACGTACTACCGAGGTATACCTGTATAAAAACTGGACGGACGCACTGCAGAGTTGGGACTGGTAGTAAGGTAGTAAGTGCTCTCAGGGACATCGGGCGTGAGGTTGTAAGTGCTCTCAAGGACATTGAGCAAGACAGGTTATTAGTTACCAATTGTATCTATGTTAATAAATATTTTTTAATCGGTTTGCGTCGATCATCAATTCTCAATTCGTTGAATCGGTTGTGGTTGATACTTCGTTCCGCAATATTTTGTTATCGGGCGTAGCGTTTTGTATGTTGTTTGCCGGTTGCCTATTGGTCGTTGCGCAGTGATCGATTGAGCATGAATAGTCGTGATTCGCCGGGTAAGATGGGTCGGTGGTGAGAACATAATTAATTGTGATCCAAATTATTCGTTTGCCATGCTTGTCGGACCACCTATCTTGAAACAAATAACACTGTCCCATTTGTAAGCGATCTGCAATGACATCCGTACTGTTGCTGTTGATCGGTCCAAGTTGGCTCTCAGGCGTTGAGATAGAATTGACTTGTTTTCCTTGACAGAAATACCACTATCACGGTCTGTGAGTGGCCCCAATAGCATCCTTACTGTTGGTTTAAACCGGTTCAAATCGGATATCGGTACTTATTTTCAAATATTTTACTGGACAGCTTATCGTTAACCAAAACGAACCTGCTGCTACCCAATCCTGTTATCAAAAATCCCAAAGATTTCTCGTGGAAGTGCAGAGGTGTTCTCGGCGTCCGGCGTCTCGGCGTGAGATCACCCAGTTTTTATTACATTGAAGATGTATGTTAGTCCCAAGCATCATCTGTTGACTCTCTGTATAATAACAGCTGATCTGGCAACAACGGAGTAGCAACCTCGGGCGGTCGATCATGCACTCATGCTCATGCTCATGCAATCAATTTTTCAGTGTATGAAAATTCAGTGCAGCACTGGCGCGTGAACTGATTCCAGATTTCACCAAGAATAGAATTGGGAATGTTTTGTCTAAAAATGTGTTGTCAATCATTTGCATTACAATACAATACAATACGAAACAAAACTATGCGGACAAATTCTGCGCCAGTTCATCCTACAGTATTATAATCATCGGGAAATGCGCCAGCTCTATTCATTGGAAATGCGCCAGCGACAAATGGTACATCGAAAAGTTTTGTCGAAGGCGGTAACTCTCTTGAGCTTCATTTGGCAAAGATGAGACTGCAGCGCCATCTCTGAATCAAGATCTATAACTAATCTGATAATTTTAAAAAGAAGACAAATGATGTAACTGAGAAACTTTGCCGAAGGCGGCAACTCTCTAGAGTGTCATTTGGCAAAAATAGGCTGCAGTGCCATCTCTGCAGCAAGATATGGAACTAATATGATAATATCAAAAGAAGATTTGATACGCACTGAGAAACTTTGCTGAAAACGCGAATTCTCTACCATGAGTCTCAGAATGCTTTATATGCATTTCTGTTACCACAACCAAACTAAAGCTTCCTTTCCTTTGTAGCAGATTGCTGCGGTACTTTGTTACCGGAAACCATGCATTTTTGTGACCAAAATTTTTCAAATGGTGCATAAACATTGACTCTAAACTAAAATTTCGTATTTCTTCGAAGGATTGAAATCTGGAGTCAATATTGACTCTTATGTTTTATGTGTCACGTATTTTTGTCTAAACCACTTTAAACTGATTTAAAAAAATATGAAGAATTCCACAAAATATTAAAAGTCACAAAATATTCGAACGATTGGTTAAAAAAATAAAAAAAGGCAGCGTACATTGAAGTTGCGCCATGTGTCAGAATTGTCCCTAATATCTTAGGAAGGTTAAGGAATGAGTAGTCATCAGACTACGAAGTCTGCAACATAGCTGAAAGACTGTTTAACAGATTCGTATTGAAATCGCCCAAAAAGGAAATGTGCTTATAGGAAAAAACAAAATTAGACAATAAGTACTCCATTATATTTGAACAGTCAGTTTCAAGAGTCAGTTTCATTTTGAATGGCAACCTCAATGGTAATATAAATTGTGTTGGTAGTTTCTGTCTGGTTGTTTGACATAGAAATTGTTTGCAATCTTTCATGCGCCATACAACAATGTTTGTTATCTTTCATACAACAGACTAGATTTAGGCGTTATCTGACTTAATTTTACATGAAATATCCCATTATTTTCTTCCAAATCTAGCATTCCCTCTATGTATAATGCAGAAGATCAGATATTTCTTTCTATCTGTGTCTCTGTTCATCTACCCTTTCTTTGTAAAGATAACAATAATAACATTTTTAGCCATCAAATAATGATAATCTGACAAAAGAATCGGTTTTTACGATTGTACGACTCTTTGCTGAAGTTATGACTAATTTCTAGTACCGTTTTCTTATAAACTACTATTATTGTCAAACGAAAGCAGAAAAAGTAACTGTAAGAAACCCGTTAATAAACTCAACAAGGAATCAAAGTCAATTCCGTTCATTGCGACCGACATCTTCCCATCTACTGGGATCACCAGAGATGCCAAAAGAAATTACCATCATTAGTGTTGATCCTCCCAGCTGTTTGTGTAAAAATTTGAATAAAGTTTCGACTACGAAGCAAACTTCTCTTCTTTTCCCCTCCACAAGGTACCTCTAACAAGCCCGCAATTTCCCTAATTGCAGCTGAACCTCCACCAAACCGGCTGGAATGATCAAAAGGTAAACTTTTTAACTTGAACATGAGCTTTTCCCGCCTCTCTGCCATGCAAAATTTTACACACACTCATACATACATCCACACAGGAGTCACACGTCTGTGAGCCCCTGGGTGCACTTGCTGATGAAATATAAAAGTTGAATATGACTGAAGTTGAGTTTTTTTTTTTCACCACTCACTCCTTGACAAATCCTCCTGCAAACTGTGGTTGCCTCGGACCTAAACTGTATGATGGGGTGATGGAATTCACATTATGCAATCCGACCGCTGCTGCCGCCGCGTTGGCAAAACTTTCCCGTATCTCCCACCCCTTAATTGTGTAGAGTAGGAATTTAAAAATAATAAAAACATCATTTTAAAGTTATCTGGCATAATTTTATGTGTTCGCTTTCGGATGTCGTTCTTGTGCCCACATATGTTCGTAGAACGGAGATCTTCCTTCCAGAGCCAACTCATAACAAAGCAAACCGCGAAGCGTTAGAAATGGTTGCATAATTTAAGGCTACTTGAACCTTCTAGTTTTGCGGGATGGAGGCAGATTTTGGAAGGGGCGGCACAACAAGCACATCAAGCAGGCCATTGTTGAATTTGTTATGATAATGTTGACTGCGAGGGCCTAGGCGTAACGAAGCCATTTGGTGAGCACGGTGAGAAAAGTTGAAAACAGTTGCGATGAGACCGGTCACATTATTCAAAAAACAGCCTTTCAATAGTGTACGGAGCCAACGAAAATTATTCCATTTCCTCGTATGAATCTGAAATTAAAATGTTTCTCTCTGGCGAGAGGTTTGATCCGGAGTTGGGACGATGTGGAGGAAATTTTTCACAAATTCCCACGCTCACATGTACGCCAGCGAATCCTTGTTTGTTCTAGTGTTATACATCTCTTTTTGATATATTCTCCACCCAGTGTCTAATACGAAACCGGGTGAAACAGTTGGCCGAACGAGCCAACATTTCGATGTTTGACTTTGCAACTCTTTTAATCCGTTTCCCATTGAAAGGTTTATGTGGAAAGGATGGAATTTAAAATTACATCGGACTGGGCATTTTCATTGACCGTCCCTTAGTTTTGCATACATGATTCAGGACGATTATGCATAACTTTTGCGCCATGAAGGCCGTAAAGGGACTACTACCAAATAGAACCTGCTTGAATCCATAAAATTCATCCCAAAATATTTAGTATCTCTCACACTTCCTTAGTAACAAAAAAAAAAACTTGAAGTCAAACTTTCACATTCACGAAGAATTTTAACTAACTTTATGGAAATTACTCACCGAAACGGTTCCAAGAAAGTCTGGTTTTGAAAAACTGTAAACACAACGAGAAAATCTCTCAGCCAACTGTGATTTCCCGCTTCTACGCGTAGCCTCCTTCGCTTGTCTTCAGGAAAAAAAAAAAAAAAAAAGAAAAGTCAGTCAGCAAATGATTGCTTTCCTGGCTTACTTTTGTGCTGTCGAATTTTCCTCCGGAATGCTTTTATTATTTTGCTCAACTCTTCATGTTGATACGATGCCAGTCAGCCAGCTAGATCTCGCAATCAGTATGAGCTTTCGAGTGAACGATCATTGCGAGGTTATGTAGTCTTCGACGGAGCAAAAAAAAAAGTTGAAAATGCCGCAAAAGTACGTGATTAGCATCTAAGATGATCATCGGTGGGAAATCGGTTTTCGGTAGCACGTCTTTCAGTGCCACATAAAAAGCCAGAATTTCTCACATCGCACAAAACGAGCAAATGAATCATTGAATTGGGATTTTCCAGTTCCACCACCGCCTTCAACTGAGCAAATGTCAATATTTGACCATTTCTACATCAACGGGAAAGCGATTTTCGGAAAATGTGCCTTCCTCTTCACCAGAAGCCCTTCAAAAGTAGAAGAAAGCGTCAGCAGAATCGAGTAGATGGATATTTGTTTGCCTAGTTTTCTAGAAATAGAACATTCCCCGTTGTTTGACTTTGCAGTTATTTCGTGCCAAGAGCCCTTTAATTTAGCAAGCTCCTCAAAGCAGGAAATCGCGAGAAAAGGCTACAATTTTCCGTCTGAAAAATAATTTATATTTCCACGATTGGATTTAATCGGATTAAAATTTTGATCTGATTGGCTTTCTTGTCCGAAGTTTGCTTCAGTCGTTTCTGACTGGCCAGTGGTAGCCACAGTGTGGTGAGACAAATAAATGGCCACAGGCTGGACTGAGAGGAAAAAAAAAGATTAGTGGGTTGATGGTCAATCCTCTCGCTTTCAAAGTCAGTTCCCTCCGTCACACGGCTAAAAAAGTCAAATTTATCAACATGCCATAGGCAGGGTTGAATCTTTTCATAGTTCACTTTTCTTTGGAAGCGCTTTGTTGTTAGTTCAAAGGAAAAAATTCTGGCGATGGTTTTTCGAAGCTTTGAGGACTATCAACTAAAACAAATGCTGTCCTATCGTGGGAACGTGATCCTTTGTGTGAGTATTGCCAAATGTCAGCAATTCAATGTTTTAGCATTACTTAAAATAATCTAGAATTAGTTCTGGAGACTGTGAGCTTTTTAGTGAAATTCATGTCACTAGAAACTGAAAAGAATGTTCAAACAGTTGACTATTAGTACACGACACTGAAGAAGTCTACCCATTGTAGACGAAATACGCGTATCTGTCAAGATAAGCAATAAGCGTAGTTGGAATTAAATGGAAATTACTAATCTTTCTTCTCATTTTCTAGATAATCTAGAAAACAAAACTTAAAATTCGATTGTTATGGAGTGACAGTTGAAAGAGATAACCACAAACTCAAGAAGATATTATATTGGTGGCGAAATTCGATAGGATCCATCATATTGAAATTAAAATTAAATCCTATTTGTAAATAACATGCAATTCGTACCTTATTTCATTGTTTCTCAATTCACAGTTGAAAAATGTGTTTGTAGTAAAGACTGGACTCGGAAAAATGAGACACACAAAAATGGTCACCAAAAGTTCATTTTAAATCGTATACTTCTCGTATACTTTCAGGGATTAAATAACTACATATTAGCTATGTTTTGGCATAATTTATTCATTGAATTTCCTCCTCCAAGCTGAATGCTCGTACATTCCTCGTAACACTGCTCATGAGGCTGCTCAGGCTTTGCCCATCTTCTTCACACAATTTCTCCCAGTTTAACTTCAAAGCTTCATCGGTTTTGAATGTTTTTCCGCTGTTCTTCAACTTCTTCTTCATTATCGCCCAAAACTTTTCGATCGGACGAAGTTCTGGTGTATTTGAGGGTGCGCCTCCTTCGGGACCACATTAACGCCCTTCGCTTCGTACCAATCCATTACAGGCTTGGCGAAATGGCACGAAGCGAGATCCGGCCAGAACAGCGTGCGACCACGGTGAGAGCGGAGGAAGGGCAGCAAGCGCTTCTGTAAGCATTCCTCCGATAAATCTGCCCGTTTTTGGTGCCGGTTGTAACGAACGGCTTGCTGTATCGTCCGCACTTGCAGATCGCCTGCCACAACAGGAACTTCTTCGCAAATTTGTCCATCTTTCTCTCCCGAAACTTTTCCGGAACCTCCATGCGGGACGTACCGACAAAAAACTCGAGGCCGGGAATTTTTTTGGGGTCCGCCTTGATATATGTCTCGTAGTCCATGACGAGACAGCCTGGCTTGACCAGCCACTTACGGTACAGCTTCCGCGCACCGTGTTTTGGTCACCGTGTTTTGCTTGTCAGTCCGGTTTGGCGCCTTCCTGACCTTAAAAACACGTAGCCCAGCCCGCTTCATGGTCTGCTGGACGAACCACTTCGACGAATTGACCTTTTTGGCCACGTATCGGGTGGAAAGGTTCGGGTTATTCTTAAAGTACTGCCTTATCTTCCGCGCCTTCTCTGGGTATTCAGTTTTCGGTTTTTGGCCGCTTCCAGCGCGCCGCTCGATTGTCTTCGTCTCCCGGAACATCTTCACAACGCGGGACACGGTGGAATGGTGGATTCCATGCCTTTTGTCGATCCTTCTGTGCGACTGACCTGGATTATCGAGCACCGTGACCAAGATTTGCTGGCGTAGCTCTTCTTGTTTCGAATGCATCTTGAAAACCACTTGACAGATCGCGAAAAAACACATAAACATAACACTCTAAACTATTACTATCCAAAATTTCATTAATTTTTAACCACGCGATGAAAAGTTACACCCAAAACAAAGTGTCACATTTTTTCCGAGTTCAATCCTTACCTTCATCCTAACGGTAAAGTTTTCACTATTGAATAATCAATCCTTTCGATTCAGAATGCTGTCCTTCTCTCGCCGCAGAGAAAGGTTATTCCTGGATCAGTGAAAGCCATTTACTCCGTGAAATTTGGCAAGAAGGTAATGGTGGGGAAGGCCATATGCGTATGTGGAAAAATATCTCGTCCATTTACTACGACAGACACAATGAATGGTCATAAATGGCAATAAAGGTTGCTACCCTTAGTTAAACAGCATAACAAGTCTTCAATCTTTAAGCCTGATCTTGTATCCTGCCCATACTCTACACTTATAAAAAAGGACACATAATTATTGGCGAAAATCTATGTGGAATTTTGCATAACATTTATGTTTCCATATATAAACAGAACCAATGGAGAATCACCAATAAAGTTTATGTGCCAAATGAAAAATATGTGTGAACGTACAAAGAGTTTATGTTTACACATAGAATGTATGTGGATTTACATATAGATATCATTTGCGGGTCAAATTGCAAAAAATTATGTGTGAAACTCATAAAATTCACCATTGCTTTTTTATCAGTGTAAATATGCACTAGATTGGTGCAAAAACTGCCACCAAACTGCCCAGAGATTCGCCGTATCGAAACTTTCCGGGCTTTGACGAAGCTGAAGCTGAGAAAACACAAGTAATCAGCGGATAATGTTGAAATATTTAAGAAAGATTGGCCAAAGCCGTGAAAATGGGAGAAGGAAGCAGGGAACTCGGTTTTACGAAAAATCAAGCAAATTGAAATGAAAATGGAAAGAAAACATTGTTATTAACTATGTTTGAGAATAAAATAATCAAAAATCACAATTTGTTTTTTTTTTGAGAAAGAAAGTGTAATTATATTTTTTGAAACAGTCTATACCTTCGTGGAACATTGCATGTATGCAAGATATCGCTGAAATCAGATTTTTGTATGAAAGATGGTATTTAGTTTTGTTGATTACGCTAGATTTAGCTTTTTTCTGTGTGATAACGCATCCATTAAAAACGAGACAATTTCTGCTAAAACTCTCCACTTAATTTCGTGTTAAACAACATGTTTAAATTCCAGTTAAATTCATTAAAAATGGCGTCGAGTCAAGTGGAAGTGCTCAAACGCATCTTGTCAAGAAACTAAAACTACTGAAAAGTACCGTGTTTTGTGTTTTCAAATCAATTTACCAGTGCTTGACTGTGGATCGGAAAGTTGGAAGTGCTCCCGACAAAGCGGTCTTACGGCCCAAACACAATGATAATGGAAGCTGAACGGCAACGGCAAACGGCAAAGCCCGATCTGAGTAAGCCTGCTGGTCGAAAAGAAAACAGGCTGGTTCCAAGCCGTTTCTAATTGGACATATCGAAGCCATTTACAACAATTGTAAAAATATGCCGTTGGTCGTTCCGTTTCCGTTATCATTGTGTTTGGGCGGTTACCCGGTAGTATTATACCTTAAGAATAGTCGTAGAAAAGATCGATGTTTGTATGTTGTTCAGCTCCAGATCAAAACAAAATAAAATAAAATAGTATATTAGATATTGTTTTCAAAATATGGTAGAAATAAATGAGTTGTTGCTTTGCAAACCAGCTCTCCTCGATGTCCTAGATTTCGGCCAAGTCCTGCTGGCCACGCAGCTGCTGCAGTTGGCATTCGTCCACATCAAGCCGGCCGTCGTCAACGTGTCAAAAACCTTCCGCTAGTAACATGATATCTGCGTCTAACACACTCTTCTTGCAGCGATTAATTTACAAAATAAGCCTGCACACCGAACCAAAATTCTCTTTGGCGCAGTTTGTATTTTCCTCTAAAATCTAGTTTTAGATATTGGCACTTTATTTCTGCTCAGATTTTCCGTCGTCAATATTCTTTCTCAACTAAACAATCAGCAACTCAGGTTCGATGCAAGCAGCAGCAGCCATTCATGCCGTTCGTTTTGAACGACCAGACAGCAGACCCAAGAATGGACACTTTTTACAATTCACTGCTATTACGTTGCGAGCGAACTGAAAAATATCACCAATCGACTCCGAACGACCGTAATTTTATACTTTCAATCTTTTTAACCAAATTTTCGCCGTTTTTCAGCGTAAAAATTGCACTTCATTTCACTGCCACCGGGAACCGTGATCCTCATTTTCTAAAGCAATGACTAATTCCAGGAAAAACTCATCATTTGGATATAAATACGGCCCAAACACGTGGAGTCTCTATATCCATACTGTTTTTTTCTTGGCTCTTTCAATTGCAGCATGAACGAGTGCGAGTAACTAGAAACCTTGAATTTATAAGTTATATGACTACCTTCTGCAGTCAGCAGTCCTTGAAAATAGGCAAACAGCCTAGATTTAACAACCTAAAACAATTTGAAATGAAAGAGTGCTTTGATATAAATAATAATAAAATAACACTTATACCTTGCTCTCAGCCACAAAGGAAACGGACACTTGATCAGCAAGAAATTGATTTTGCGCCGAAGACGAAAGGTTTAAAAAGTTTCTCAATAACTTCATTCGCACTTATTCTTTGTATTTGAAATTGCAATTTAGTTTCGAACAACTGCAAGGAGCTCTACTTTGCAAAGTGATGCCACTTTTCGTGTATACGCCAAGCCTCTTTCGTTATAAAGCTTATACATTATTCTCGGGGTAGTATTCTTCTTGTTCAGCTTATTGTTTTAAAGTTCTTCTAACGCTAGGTCACCATCAATGCCACCATCTGTGGAAAAGAAAGTTTTCAGAAGAAGGAGAAGTAACATAAATTAAATGTTCAATTTCAAAGGTATACCATCGATTATCCACATAACTTACTTGTTCAATGGAAAATCTGCTTCGGGTAGTAGTAAAATTGATCTTTATTTTCATTGTTTTTTCTTATATACTAATTTAACATTTTAAGTGTTTCAGCCCATTGGGCTCTTCAGCTTTGTTTAATCTTTTATGTGTTTTATGTGTTACGTGTGTGTTGTGTTCTAATTATTTTTGTTTTCCAGTTCAGCCCTTGGGGCATTGTTTGTTAAAATTTGATAACCTACCTAATCTACAACTAAAACTACAATTTGAAAATCCTAGGGGTGGGGAACCAGATTCTGAATGATCTGGTGATCCGATGTCAGGCAGCGTGCCCTGTACCGATTGATAGACTCACTAAAGCGATCGTCGAGCATTTTTATCTCGGCCAGACGGTGGACCTCAGATGTTCTTGTCCTCGGAGGGTGTTCATTATCATCCTGAGGAACTTGTTTTGTACTCTCTGAAGTTTCAGGAGATGTGTTTTTGCACAACTCTCCCAGATTGGCATTGCATACTCGATGACCGGAAGTATAATTTGCTTGTAGACAGCAAGCTTATTTTTAAGGGATAATGTAGACCTTCTGTTGATCAATGGGTACAGTAGTTTCAACAGAGTATTACATTTGTGACAGTTTTGTCAACCTGATCCCTGAAAATAAGCTTGCTGTCTAGAATGACACCAAGATAGACAGCTGATTTGGTCCATTCCACCGTTGTGTTGTTCAGGCTTATTTTACAATTCTCAGGCGGGACAAGTCTGGGAGAATTAGAATGTGGAAACAGGATGACCTGGGTTTTCGCTGCGTTGATACAAATCTTCCATTCAGTGAAGTATTCTGACAGAACATTCAGGCTTCGCTGCAGTTTCGCGGCAAGCGCTCTTATTACCCTACCATTGTGGACGACTGCGGTATCATCGGCGAACAACGACAGAGATCCATTTTCAGGGAGCGGGGGTATATCCGAGGTGAAGAGATTGAACAGAAGTGGACCTAATATACTTCCCTGCGGAACACCGGCGGAGATCTCCTGACTGCCGGAAACTGCACCATGCAACGAAACTCGGAATGTCCTGTCAGAGAGATAATTTTTAATAATCTTCACCAGGAAGATTGGAAGATTGTATCGCTTGAGCTTGTACACCAAGCCATCATGCCACACATTATCGAAGGCCTTCTCGATATCGAGAAGGGCCATAGCGGATGTTTTCGAAACAGACTTGTTCCGCCTGATGATGTTCATGACTCGATTAAGTTGATGGACTGTAGAGCGGCCATGCCGGAAACCGAACTGCTCATCCAACAGGATATTGAGCTCGTTAGCAGATGTTAGAAGCCGACGGTAGATCGCTTTCTCAAACAGTTTAGATAGACCTGAGAGAAGGCTGATTGGTCTGTAGCTTCTGGAACATGAAGGATCTTTCCCAGGTTTCCGAATGGGGATGACTTTGGCTGACTTCCAGCACGATGGGAAGTAGCCAAGACGGAGGCATTGGTTAAACACCACTGCCAGATGGTTGTAGAACTGGGGGCTCAATTGCTTGAGCTCCAAGTTAAAAATGTTGTCGAAACCGGGGGCCTTCATGTTCTTAGAGGTCTTGATATAAGTCAACAATTCGTCAGCTGAGATCTCCAAATCTTCGGAGAAGTCGTTAGGACTTTGGTCGATGTTAGTTATAAGCGCGCTAACGGCAGCTTCGTGTGGACTGACGATGTTTTGACCGAGATTGTGGGAGCTGACAAAGTGTTGACTTATCTCATCAGCCTTCTCTGCAGGTGTTATCAACCGATCCCTTGAGTCATTGACGTCTAGTGGGATCAACGGTGGAATGGGCCTTGGCTTAGTTTTTAAAATTTTTGTCATCTTCCAGAACGGCTTAGCACAATCTGGGAGAGAGCGAATTTTTCCGCGAAATCATTATTTCTAAGGTCCACCATTCTGGCCTTAATCATTTTGGTCACTCGATTACAGTGACGTTTGAGCGTTGGCAAACCAGTTCGCTGGTATTGCCTTCGAATGGCGTTTCGCAATTGTATTAAATCTTTAGTGGGTCTATCAATGGTCACAGAGTCACTCACCTGATCTATCACCGGTACATGTTGCTCCCGGGCATGGTAGATCGCTTGCTCGATGCTCTGCAGCTGTCGTTCGATGTCATCAACCGAATCAAGGTGCATGTCAAAATCGATGTTGTCGTCAACGTGTTGTCGGAACCTCTCCCAACTGGCGCGATGGTAGTTCCGTCTGGTGATTCGATGCCGGTTGACCGAGGAGCCAACTTCGGCCACCACCGGATAGTGGTCCGAGCTGAGCTCCTGGTGTACGATCGGCTGGGCGATGTTGTTCCCCATGTTGGTGAGGAAGATGTCGATTGTCGAATGGACCCCGGATCTGCTCAACCGGGTGGGAGTATCCGGGCCCAGGACGGTGTAATGTCCCTCTTCTAGGTCTTCCTGCAGAATTATTCCGTTCCGATTCCGCCGGGTGTTTCCCCAGGCTTCGTGTTTTGCATTTAGGTCGCCGGCGATGATGAACTGCCCCTGCCTCCGAGTTAGCTTACGGATGTCGTTTCGTAGGGCCGTTGTTGTTCCGTTGTTGGTACTGGCTTGCTTGGGACAATAGGCCGCGATGATGGTGATTGGGCCGACGGCAGTTTCGACTTCGACTCCGATGGCTTCGATAGTCTGCAGCTGAAAGCTCGGAAGCAGATGGCAGTTGATGTTGTAGCGCAGGGCAATCGCAACTCCTCCTCCACTAGAGCCGCTACGATCCAGTCGCACAATCCGGTATCCAGGGATGAATATGCTGATTTCCGGTTTGAGGTGTGTCTCGGTGACGATGGCGATGTCGATGGCCTTCCTGTTAAGGAAGTCACCGAGCTCTACTGTTTTGTTCGGGATGGAACAAGCATTCCAATTTAGGATGTTTATGGTGTGTTTACGGTCCATACTTAATAATGAACGTCATCGTCACGGATATAGCGGCTTTGAGCTGTTCCTCCTTGGAGCGGCAGGAACGTAGTTGGCGATAGAGCTCTTGCACGAACTCCACCATTTGCTCCGAGTTGTAGAGCTGTCCATCGACGGGTGGTTGCGTGAAAGTACTGCGACTCGCATTGCCCCAGCCTGGAGGAGGAGTCGGGTTGGGGGCGGCGGCGGCTGCCCGCGAAACGACGATGGACGGAAGCTGACGGGCGGTTTGCTTGGCGGTGATTCAATGGGATCGGTGGTAGGTTTGGCACCTGATACCGAAGCGACGGGAAATTCTCCTCGTTCATCGGAGGTGGTGGACGGCGTTGAGCAGGCCGAGACTTGGTAGATGATTTCTTGCGGATCGCCAAAAATTCAGCACGTTTGGGGCAGGTACGATTGCTGCACTCATGGTTTGCGCCACAATTTGCGCACTTCAGTAACGCACCTTCTTCCATCGGGGCACAATCGTTGGTACTGTGGGCTCCGGCACACTTGCCACATCGCGGTTTCATGTGGCAGTTGCGAGTTCCATGGCCGAACGCAAGGCAGTTGCCACATTGCGTCACGTCGTGCTGTCTCGGACGATACCGGTCCCACTCGACGATGACGTCGAAAAGGGCCCGTGTTTTCATCAGCTCCGCCATCGTGACGGATCCCTACACAAGGTGGACCAGATAGAGTTGGTCCCGGTAGTTTCCATGTTGTTGGCGCCTGATGGGAAACACCTTTTGAGGTTTCAGTGCCACCGCTTGCAGCTCGGCGAAGATTGACTCCGGTGTGAGTTCTGGAAGGCCACGCAGAATCACCTTCATTGGCTTGCTTCCGGGCGCATCGTGAGTGTAGAACTCATGTTTCTTCGCGACTAGGTGAGCGCCGACAGCACGGTAGTCAGCTTCCGTCGAGCACATCACCTTAATTCCATTACTGCACAGCTTGTACAGCGGATGGATTTTGATAGCTGCAAGCTCGGTCCTGAGTGCAGCAATGTCCTTTGACGTCGTGAAGAGCGGGGGAACCTTCACCTTCTTCGGCACTTCCTGGATCGGAAGCACGGCGAATTGATTGCTCGCTAGTAGACGAGCGTTGCGATCCACTGGATCGGCGTCATCGCGGCGCAGCCGCTTGGAGCTGCCCGGTTGCGGGAATGTTTCGGGAGCGGATGTCACCGTTGGTCGATTTTTCGACCCATTGCCACAGCAATAGGTCGAGCGGGAAATGTATCCGAACTTTGAAGCACTTTTTTCTGCTTTGCCACCACCAAAAGATGAGCAAGCGCAGGCGATAGGTTGTAAACCGAACACGCAATCGCGAGAAAACGGCGAGGGGAAAAAACGGGAGAAAAAACTTTTACTGCGAGGGTGCGAAAAACACGACCGATCGTGTCGCTTGGTTAAACTGGAATGACACACCCTCCAGGATTCCCTAATAACTTTCTACTCTTTTCTGAACGATGAGAACAGGTTGGTGTGGTGATGAATTCATACTTACAGCGTCTATCATAGTAACCCTATTATTTTTAGTAAAACTTTGACTTTGTTTTGCAGAAGAAAAATTCTGTTTGGTGGTGATTAATTACTACCGGCGCGTTTGGCGAAAGAACTGTGGATAACTTCGTGATACAGTAGATCCGGAATCCTTGACGCAGGAAACATTATCCAGAGGAAACCTGGTTCCGGGGCCCGATGGCTTTGCGCGTGACAGTACGATCAAGCAGAACCTAAAACGAAAAACCAAGGAGAGAGTGCTGAAATCCTTTCCTTCCAAGGCATCCAGTAAGGAGATTTTTCCACCGAAGCGCGATGTGGTGGTGATGATGGTGAATGAATAGAAACAAATCCGTTTCTGTTATCACTTCAAGACCAACAATTGAAAAGAGCCTAGCACCGAAATGTAAACAAATCGATTATTAGTTTTATTTAATAGATCATGAGCATCTTTTGCATCTTAGTTATATTTTAAAATATAACTAACTTTGTGGAACAACTATTACAACTATTTCAAAAGGCCTTATTATTGACATGAACTGAACGCTTTTCATAGGGCCGTTTGAAATATATGTTTTTTTTTTTTTCTCGTTTGATGCTCATTTCATTGACATCAGGTAATCGTGGTCCGTCGAATTTAAATAAAATAATTAGAGTGAAACATTTGTGATTATGGAGCTCAATAACTCGCATTTTCATAGGTGTTCTCATTGTTCTGCTGTTGATACAGTTGATGCTGCTTCCAACTACTTCATGAGCATTAATTATTACACTTTGAATAAAGTGTATTATTCGTGAAGATCACTCAAGTCATGCTCAGCGTGACTAAAATAATTTCGTAGACATGTGTGCAATCAGTGAGCTACTGCATACAAATTGGTAGCCGTGATATGTCTGAACTGTCGAAAAATCAAAATAATCCAAATATTTACTTTAGTCTTTTTGCACTATTTTTCGACTTTTCTACGCACACGATGAAATCAGCAAATGAAACCAACGCTTCCCTTAATATGCGTGTTGCCTTGCAAAACGATCCTACTGCCGAGATTTTCTCGAATCGATTGTTGCCGATTGGCAATGGATAAGTATCAGTTAACGTTTCCACCGGATTGATTTCGTTCCCACCGAATTTCTGTCATTTTACAACGGCGAAAGAGGAACTCATTTCGAGTGTTTTCCCAAACATCGTCTAGAATTATGAGAATACGATTGGTTGAGTGCACGTGCGATTTTTGCAGCAAAAAATAAGGATGTCGATGATTTGAATTTCGTTATCTCTTGTCGATAGCGAATGAACGATAGAAATATTGAGGTGATAAACAAGCCAAGCTTGGCCGTAAGATTCTCTTAAAATAATCAAATCATGAATGCTCAGAACTATTTGAATCATAAAATCGGTTAAAGTGGAACAAAGTTCGCCGGATCGTCTAGTTTATTTGAACCATATCGCATCGAATCCATAACTGGAATTAATGAAGACGAAGTTGATTATAAACTGGTTAAATCAAACGGTAAGTAATTGTCGTTTTCGTTATTACAGAATTGATGCCAACTTATATTTTAATGTGAATCTTCGGTTAGCCGGAAATGGAAACCGGATGAAGGAAATAACCCGAAGCAGATCATTCCAGTTTTACCAAGCGACACGATCGGTCGTGTTTTTCGCTCCCTCGCAGTAAAAGTTTTTTTCTCCCGTTTTTCCCCCTCGCCCGCTTTCTCGCGATTGCGTGTTCGGTTCGCGACCTATCGCCTGCGCTTGCTCATCTTCTGGTGGTGGCAAAGCAGAAAAAAGTGTTGCAAAGTTCGGAAACATTTCCCGCTCGACCTATTGCCGTGGCAATGGGTCGAAAAAATCGACCAACGGTGACATCTGCTCCCGAATCTTTACCGCAGCCGGGCAGCTCCAAGCGGCTGCGCCATGATGACGCTGATCCAGTGGATCCGAACGCTCGTCTACTAGCGAGCAATCAATTCGCCGTGCTTCCGGTACAGGAGGTGCCAAAGAAGGTGAAAGTTCCCCCGCTTTTCACCACATCCAAGGACATTACTGCTCTCAGGACCGAGCTTGCAGCTATCCAAATCCATCCGCTGTACAAGCTGTGCAGTAATGGCATTAAAGTAATGTGCTCGTCGGAGGCTGACTACCGTGCTGTCGGCGCTCACCTAGTCGCCAAGCAGCATGAATTCTACACGCACGATGTACCCGGAACCAAGCCTATGAAGGTGATCCTGCGTGGTCTTCCGGAACTCACTCCGGAATCAATCTTTGCGGAGCTGCAAGCGGCGGCACTAAAGCCTCAGAAGGTGTTTCCCATCAGGCGCCAGCAACACGGAAACTACCGGGACCAACTTTATCTGGTCCATCTCGAGAAGGGATCCGTCACGATGGCGGAACTGTTGAAAACACGGGCCCTTTTCAACGTAATCGTCGAGTGGGACCGGTATCGTCCAAAACAAAACGACGTGACGCAGTGCGGCAACTGCCTTGCTTTCGGCCACGGAACTCGAAACTGCCACATGAAACCAAGATGTGGCAAGTGCGCCGAAGCACACGCCACCAAGGATTGTGCCCCGATGGACGAAGGTGCCCCAATGAAGTGCGCCAACTGCGGCGCAAATCATGAGACAGCAATCGGACCTGCCCAAAACGTGCGGAGTTTTTGGCTATCCGAAAGAAGGCATCCACCAAGACTCGGCCAGGACAACGCCGTCCACCTCCTCCGATGAACGAGGAGAATTTCCCGACGCTCCGGTACCAGGTGCCAAACCTACCGCCGATCCCATTAAATCACCGCCAAGCAAACCGCCCGTCAGCTTCCGTTTATCATCGTTTTGCCGCAGCCGCCGCCGCCCCCAACCCGACTCCTCCTCCAGGATGGGGCAATCCGAATCGCAATACCTCCACGCAATCACCCGTCGATGGTCAGCTCTACGACTCGGAGCAAATGGTTGAGTTCGTGCAAGAGCTCTATCGCCAACTACGTTCCTGCCGCTCCAAGGAGGAACAGCTCAAAGCCGCCACATCCGTGACGATGACGTTCATCTTTAAGTATGGACCGTAAACGCACCATCAACATTCTTAATTGGAATGCTTGTTCCATCCGGAACAAAACCGTGGAGCTCGGTGACTTCCTTAACAGGAAGGCCATCGACATTGCCATCGTCACCGAGACGCATCTCAAACCGGAAATCAGCATCTTTATCCCAGGATACCGGATTGTGCGACTTGATCGTAGCGGCTCTAGTGGAGGAGGAGTTGCGATCGCCCTGCGTAACAACATCAACTGTCATCTGCTTCCGAGCTTTCAGCTGCAGTCTATCGAAGCCATCGGAGTCGAAGTCGAAACTGCTGTCGGCCCTATCACTATCATCGCGGCCTATTGTCCCAAGCAAGCAAGTACAACCAACGGAACAACAACGGCCCTGCGAAACGACATCCGTAAGCTTACTCGGAGGCAGGGGCAGTTCATCATCGCCGGCGACCTAAATGCGAAACACGAAGCCTGGGAGAACACCCGGCGGAATCGGAACGGAATAATTCTACAGGAAGACCTGGAAGAGGGACATTACACCGTCCTGGGCCCGGATACTCCCACCCGGTTGAGCCGATCCGGGGTCCATTCGACAATCGACATCTTCCTCACCAACATGGGGAACAACATCGCCCAGCCGGTAGTGCACCAGGAGCTCAGTTCGGACCACTATCCGGTGGTGGTCGAAGTTGGGTCCTCGGTCAACCGGCATCGAATCACCAGACGGAACTATCATCGTGCCAGATGGGAGAGGTTCAGACAACACGTCGACAACACCGTCGATATCAACGTGCACCTCGAGTCGGTCGATGACATCGATCAACAACTGCAGTCCATCGAACAGGCGATCTCCCAGGCCCGGGAGCAACACATTCCAGCGATTGAACAGGTGAGCAACTCTGTACCCATTGATAGCCCCCCAAAGATTTGATACAATTACGCAACGCCATACGGAGGCAGTACCAGCGAACTGGTTTACCAACTGTAAAACGTCACTGCAATCAAGTTTCTAAAATTATTAAGGCCAGAATGGTGGACCTTAGAAATAATTATTTCGCTGACAAAATTCGCTCTCTCCCAGATTGTGCTAAGCCGTTCTGGAAGATGACAAAAATTTTAAAAACTAAGCCAAGGCCCATTCCACCGTTGATCCCACTAGACGTCAATGACTCAAGGGATCGGTTGATAACACCTGCAGAGAAAGCTGATGAGATAAGTCAACACTTCGTCAGTTCGCACAATCTCGGTCAAAGCATCGTCAGTCCACACGAAGCTGCCGTTAGCGCGCTTATAACTAACATCGATCAAAGTCCTAACGACTTCTCCGAAGATTTGGAGATCTCAGCTGACGAATTGTTGACTTCTATCAAGACCTCTAAGAACATGAAGGCCCCCGGTTTCGACAACATTTTTAACTTGGAGCTCAAGCAATTGAGCCCCCAGTTCTACAACCATCTGGCGGTGGTGTTTAACCAATGCCTCCGTCTTGGCTACTTCCCATCGTGCTGGAAGTCAGCCAAAGTCATCCCCATTTGGAAACCTGGGAAAGATCCTTCATGTTCCAGAAGCTACAGACCAATCAGCCTTCTCTCAGGTCTATCTAAACTGTTTGAGAAAGCGATCCACCGTCGGCTCCTAACATCTGCTGACGAGCTCAATATCCTGTTGGATGAGCAGTTTGGTTTCCGTCATGGTCGCTCAACAGTCCATCAACTTAATCGAGTCATGAACATCCTCAGGCGGAACAAGTCTGTTTCGAAAACATCCGCTATGGCCCTTCTCGATATCGAGAAGGCCTTCGATAATGTGTGGCATGATGGCTTGGTGTACAAGCTCAAGCGATACAATCTTCCAATCTTCCTGGTGAAGATTATTAAAAATTATCTCTCTGACAGGACATTCCGAGTTTCGTTGCATGGTGCAGTTTCCGGCAGTCAGGAGATCTCCGCCGGTGTTCCGCAGGGAAGTATATTAGGTCCACTTCTGTTCAATCTCTTCACCTCGGATATACCCCCGCTCCCTGAAAATGGATCTCTGTCGTTGTTCGCCGATGATACCGCAGTCGTCCACAATGGTAGGGTAATAAGAGCGCTTGCCGCGAAACTGCAGCGAAGCCTGAATGTTCTGTCAGAATACTTCACTGAATGGAAGATTTGTATCAACGCAGCGAAACCCAGATCATCCTGTTTCCACATTCTAATTCTCCCAGACTTGTCCCGCCTGAGAATTGTAAAATACGCCTGAACAACACAACGGTGGAATGGACCAAATCAGCTGTCTATCTTGGTGTCATCTAGACAGCAAGCTTATTTTCAGGGATCAGGTTGACAAAACTGTCACAAAATGTAATACTCTGTTGAAACTACTGTACCCATTGATCAACAGAAGGTCTACATTATCCCTTAAAAATAAGCTTGCTGTCTACAAGCAAATTATACTTCCGGTCATCGAGTATGCAATGCCAATCTGGGAGAGTTGTGCAAAAACACATCTCCTGAAACTTCAGAGAGTACAAAACAAGTTCCTCAGGATGATAATGAACACCCCTCCGAGGACAAGAACATCCGAGGTCCACCGTCTGGCTGAGATAAAAATGCTCGACGATCGTTTTAGTGAGTCTATCAATCGGTACAGGGCACGCTGCCTAACATCGGATCACCAGATCATTCGGAATCTGGTTCCCCACCCCTAGGATTTTTAAATTGTAGTTTTAGTTGTAGATTAGGTAGGTTATCAAATTTTAAAACTAACAATGCCCCAAGGGCCGAACTGAATATTTCATGTAAAACATAAACATTTTAAACACAACAAACACAAACAATTAAACAAAGCTGAAGAGCCCAATGGGCTGAAACACTTAAGATGTTAAATTAGTATATAAGACAAACAATGAAAATAAAGATCAATTTTACTACCATTTGGAGGGTGTGAGCTGTTTAGTCGAATACCTGAAACTAAAATATGAGAAGAAAGATTATTAATTTCAATTTAATACCAATAAACTTTATTGCTTATCTTGACAGATACGCGTATTTCGTCTACAATGTGCAGACTTCTTCAGTGTCGTGTACAAATACTCGAGTATGAGTACACGACACTAATAGTCAAGATAAGCAACAAAGTTAGTTGGAAATTACTAAGCT
>JASCZW010015489.1:0-20469 GCA_034211315.2 Aedes japonicus | reverse complement strand
TTCAAACTCGAATGCATGCTGTATAAAAACTTATCGTCCCAAAATGGAATGCGTATTACTTTGGTAAAAACCTATTACGCAAGTCATTGGAAACAACGATAAACAAAAATTGCATTTTACATAATTCGGTAAAAAACCTATCAATCGTTATCAGAATCGACCACATCCAATGAACATATAGAGACATGTCTCCTTTTTCTTCCAATTTTTGGTCTCTCGTAGCTATCTTTGATCAACGGTTCTGGAAATGAAATTAAAAACTAATTCATGACATTGAATGTAATACAAACCAAATATATATATACCTAAATGGCTGATGATGTAAACAGTTCCGAAACAAACATCATATTAAACATGTTTGATTGTCTTACGAAGCACGGATGATCGTCATACGAACCTAACCATAAGAAAATCAGCCGATTTCCGAATGCATGTCGTTAAAGGGCTCAATCGATTTACTGTTCAGACGATCTTGGGATGATGTTTGGGTTCAATGTAGGAAAGCATTCGCACGCTGTACGGCAAGATGCACAGTTATGGTTGTAGTAGTGCGTACTTTATTTTGTCCAGTTTAAAAGCGACTTATGCTGGCATTTTATCACACTATTAAAAATATATGCAATGTAAAGTTGTAAAAAATGTGGTATAAATTTTATGAATAAAAAATACTTCATTTTTCTGCCATTCCTTGCTGATTCCGGCCAACTTGTTAACGTTGCTCACCGTAGAACGCCACCCAAGCAACACAGCTTGTATTAATCAAGTTTAAAGTACTGTTAAATGACAAAAATAGGTTATAAATTTAGGTATATAATACTTCATTTCATACTTTAATATGACGCAAAAAGCGCAAAAAATGAAGCCTTATAAAACATAAAATGGAAAAAAAAATTCCTCATACAAAAATATAATATCGCCAAGTGAGGGATTTGAACACTAGTCCTTGGCGTGATAGGTTTGTAGCTTCTTTGCTAAGCCAACTCAGTTTGTTGAAAAGTGATTTCTGAGTATGTATGATATGCTTCCCGTTGGCAGTGAAACCAAAATGTTCATGGTAAGGAGAAAAAAGAACACGTTTTGCAAAACAAGGATGATGTAATGTAATTTCAACAGCATATAGAACTGCCCATAAAATCTTGTCCTGTTTATGTATTATAAATGTATGGAAACATGTTTTTAAGAACAATAATGAAGTAGTAAGCACTTGGAACAGTGAAAAAAGTATGTTTAGCTCGACCGCTTGTCAGAGTGATATAGAATTCGAGAGTTACAAACCGCTCCAAACTTGACATGTTTTGCAATACGTTTATAATGCATTTATAATACAAAGAATTATAAATCATTCTAAAAAGATGTTTTGTGTGTTACTTGGGCAGTTAGCTTTAACTGCTTCTCGTTCGAATGTTTGGGTCATATTTAAGTTTCGCTCGATGATGGCCCAATATTTCTCGATTGGTCGGAGCTCTGGTGTGGTTGGAAGGTTCTTGTTCTTGTATATTTTTGTTCTTGTTGATAGCATATTGCATTTTTTCCGCAATACCAAATCCGGACAAAACAACCCTGTTGCATTGGCAATGTCCCTTTTCAAGCCACACATGCAGATAGCCTGCCAAATCAGTTAATTCTAGACAAGGGCACCAAATTTAACCTACACAACTTCATGGAACTGAAGCCAAGCTTCCAGTAAAAATGTTGATTCTGTTATGGGGTGAGCGAAATCCGTTTTTGCTCCTAGAAGTTCATGAAGTTGGTCATAAATAAAGATAAAATTTGCTATAATTTTCTTATGAATGGTTCTAACGATTTACAGTCTTCGACAAACACGTGCGTTTTTGGTGCCTTTAGTAATTGCCTAGATCATTGTATCCTTGAAAAATTGATACATAATAACAAACACATAATTTAGTATAAAAAAATACTCATGTCAAAGTAACTACTACAGGCAGCAAAATGAAGTACCTTACAGCCCAAGCCACAAATGATTGTGAGGTTTCTAAAAGGTGGAAGCAGCACTTTAATGAACAGCTGGATGGAGTACAGGAAGAGGACCAAAACAGCGAAGGAAGTGCCGTCGACGATATAGCATGTGACGAAGACGTGTTACCTCCAACGGTAGGTGAAGAACAACAAATCGGTTGGATGGAATGGTATCGGAGCATAACTTATCAAGAGGGGCCCAGACAGCTGCCGGAGAAGTAGAAGGATGGGGTTATATGCCGTAGTCACAAGAAGGGCACCAAACTTGTGGGCTCCACTGGCCAACACTCCGCTTTGATAGCGGGACACTAATATTCAACTGCTGTATTGCACAATCGTCTTCCTTCCCAATGGTTAGTTCTGAAAAGAACTAACGCTCAACTCTTTCAAGGTTGGGTTTAGGTAGTGAACGATAGTGGCAAGACGATAGCAGCCAGAACGCAGGAAAAACTACGCAGTAGGCACACGAACAAACGATGACACCAAACACCGGCGGCGTCCAGCAGCAGAACTCGAATCAGCGATGCAGACGAGCAGCAGATAGCTGCAACCCTCAAGGCTCCATGGGAAATAAATTTTCACAACGTTTTCTTTTAACAGATTTGTATTTTTACTTCACTGTTTAGGTTACAAATTACTTCTAGCTCTAACCTTCTTCTTCTTCTTTATTATTTTTGCGGGACTTTAACCCTAGGGGTCATTCGTCCCGGACCCCTAGCTCTAACCGCGAATGACACCTCTTTATATACACTTTGCTCAATGCATTAGAGAAATCATTCACCAATCAGAATCTTTTGCGTTGTAATAATAAGAATGGTTAGTGTGGGTGACCGATATCCCGCTGTCTTCTCGGGGTTAGTGTGTGTGTGTGGAACGAAAGTAGGAAAGGAAGGAAAATAATACAAATATACGTTTCGGCTTTGTTGCGTTGCATGATTATCGCGTCGCACGTAGCTGGGTACGATGTGACGATGACATGGCCGGAAATATTTCGCTATCGCGAACAAAACTGGACTGTGAAAATTATCGTGCGATCACCGTCCTTAACGCCGCCTTTAAAGTGCTATCCCAAATAGTGCTAGGAAATACATTCGTGAAAAGTTATTTGTTTATTTGTTTATTTTATTAAATTTATTTATTAATTTTATTGTCCTTAGACGATTGAATTCACGGGATTTCTAATGCGTTCTCAAGACCGGACGAACAACAAAAAATAACAATCGTCAACAATGCCGAAGAGTGCAATGATTTTCAACCAAAATTGAGGTAAAAGTACTCAATCGTTTATTGCTCGAAGAGAACAGGGTGGTTGAGTAGCTGAAACTTAAAATTGAGTTATTTTGACCTTCAATTTATTTATTTACTTGTCGTTTTCAATAACTATTGCACAGACTACATATTAACCTAAACATTATAATCAAACGCCACACTAACACTGCTAAAATCTCTCAGGCATGTGAGGAAAGGGTTAAAATAGCCATGTGTTGTCCTATTCCTTGGAAGCGTAAAGAATTGCTGGTTGCGCAGCCCAGTTATGTTTACATTTTGAAGTAGAGCTGGGCAATATTCGTTGAAAGCAAGTCGAACACAAACAGTCGTCGTAATTTGGTGCGTCTGGATACAAGGGTCTCGAGACCGATAAGATTGCAACGATCAGTGTATTCCGGAAGCCTGGAGCCGGCCCTCTAAATTTTCAATGACTGGGCTGCATGATACGGCATATTCTAGTATACTTCGCACAAGCGAGCAGTACAAAGCCTTGAGTGCGTATACATCCGTGAAAAACTGCGTACAACGTTTTTTGAAACCAAGAACTGTGAATGCTTTGGCGGTAGTTTGTGCTATGTGCTCGTTGCACTTCAGATTGTTGTTGATTAAAATGCCCAAGTCACGGATAGAGTTGACACGCTCAAGAGGGTCCGAATTACTGAATGAATAACTGTCGGGATACTTAAAACTATAGATGAATTAGAACCAAAACGAACTCTTTTGGAGTAGAAACCTCTGGAGACCAATCGTGCTCATGTTAAATCTACGATCTATTTATTTACTCATTGCTTACTTGAGAAGATGAGAAAAGATTTGAACTTTAACATTCTGTAGCATTGCTGTCATGCTATGTAATAAAAAATTGTTGCCTTCTTATGAATTGAGTGAGGTTCGAGCAAATTATAATATACCACGCCAAGTTGCTGGATAGGCGATCCACACTACAATTAGTCCTTTTTTTTTTAATAAGTTCGTTTATTTATTAGGCTCAGGCGAGTGTAATACTTTACGAAGCCGATATTCAATATTACTATATACAATATGATATATCAAGCAAAACAATGCATTAGGTCCTAAGTGACATTGAGAGACTCTCTTTGTCGACTTTCTCTTTGGGTTCCTACGGCTATGTAAAAACATGTTCAACTATTTTCAACATACAGTACGGTAGTATAAAGTGTGATTAGTGATCCAATACGTTCCAAACACCAGCAAACACCAGCAAATCGTTTAATAGACAAGCTTTTAACCAAAGAGAGAGTCGACAAAGAGATTCTCTCAATGTTATTTAGGACCTAATGCATTGTTTTGCTTGATATATCGATTTTAGTAAAAGTGGGGTTTCAATTGCTCGTGGCTAGCTCGAGGTTAATGGGTCATATTATCGTTTGAAAGGGGCTAGGCAGGTTACTTATTTAAGATATTATTTGCTGCTCATGATTGCGACATCTACCAAATCCTCGGTCCCAGTAGCCCCTTGCAGGAACTAGCATTTATTCCTAATTAATATATTTTATAACATATGTACCTTCTAATGAAAACTGCAACTGATTCCTCTGCAATGCCTTCAAATGACAATGAAATTGTGCCAAAGAAACCCTAGCTCGACAACCTTGAAATGTGAAACTGTGCTTCTCTCTTGTTCTATCACCCGATAACGGAAAACGTTTTCACTCGCTAGCCATGTGCGTTACGACGTTATCAGTACCTATGTTATTGGAAACTATCTTTTAGACGGTCCAAATTTGTAACAATCAAACAAAAATTTCAAACCAAGCACCACTCAACGCAAAACAAAACAGAACACGCGCGATAGTGCTTACGTGAAGAATTCCAAACAACTCCATCCCAAACCAATAATGTGTTGATGAGGGACAGAGAGAGAGGAAGGTGATAAAACAAAACACCAGCGAAAAAGGCAGATAACGCTCAAAGCAAACAATCCACCCAAGAAGAAGATAACTGTAACTGGAAAACAGATACTCTCGGTGGCCGACGGTGGTGACAGTGAAATTTTACACTTGTGCACATATTTATTGATGCCGCCCGCCTCAGCGCCTATGCCAGTCTGTCTGCCTGCTGAGACCGAATTGAAAGAGAGCGACACGGAATCGAACAACCATACATTATTGCTTCTGCGTTACGACAGAGACAGAGACGGCGAAAACGATAGGATTTCAATTAGACTGATGGTTTCGGGCGGCGGTTTCAAAATACAACGCCAACTTGATTGACAATTTGTGGAACAGTAGGTACCCAGCCGAGTAGACATTGTTTCACTCCCGAGCTACCACGGGCTGTATTTGCACTTGGCTCTTTCTCTTATTCCGAGTACTTCCCCACCGCAATCTTATCGTAGGAGTTAGGAGGCTATTACCTACATACCTCGGGCAAATGATTGGGGGTTCAAGATAAATGTTGCAACGTGAACACTTTCCGTCAATTAAAATGATATCAATTTCAATTTTACCAACCGCAGACGCTACCGAAAGCGAAACCGAATCGGCCATAACAATTGATTCAAATTTTCAGATGGCGTGAATTTTCGTTCGATTTCGAGTAGAAGAACGAATTACTACAATCAGACAATGAAGCGAATATTGAATAATTAATCGCGTACGATTTCATTCAGATCCATCGCTAATGGAGTTCTCACGAATGTCGCTCGTGGAGCAAAGCCTAGTATGTTTACTAAACATTCAATCCCCGATACTCGCAACAAACAACAGTGCCATTGATTAACTTGTGATGCGTTCAGCGTTTCCTGGGTATTCCACGCAGAACTCATGCCTTCTCAAAGCCACATCGGGGCTTCCATAAATAAACTCTTTTCCATACAAACTGATGCTGATTACTTACAAAGTAGAAAACAAATCAACCAACTAGCACTCGGCTAACCTCAACACTCAAACCACAGCAGTAAACAAAAAAAAATGTTCGCACAGGTCAAGGAGCACCAACGAAGCGAACCAACGAAGAAAAGAGTAAAGAAAATATTTAAACCGAAAATGACCCAAGCAAGCATTTTTTTGTCAGATGTAAACAAAACCACAAAGTATATGTAAGCAAGGCACTACCACAATGTTCTTTTTCTTTTCGCCGTTGTCACCAACCGAAGAGACACAGTTTGCCCTTCCATATTCCGGGCTCGAAACAAAATCAAATAAATTAATGCATTTGACAATGAGACATTATTTTGGAAGAAGTAATTGTATCACAGCCGGAATAAATTATAAAGAAACCGATTGTCTTCGTCCACCGTATTAAACGCCTAGTTTCACTATACACATGATCGAAGACTGCTCACTTCGACTTAGCAGGCGGATTTGAATGGCAACCCGGTTCGCAGCCATAGCCAAACCGATCATCTCCGCTATCACATTACAGCCATCGTGTTCCCTCGACGGGGCAGACAACAAACGCAGGCATAACAACTAGGTATTCCGGCACGCTCTATATACTTCTGACATTCCAAGAGTCCATTACCTACACACGAAACGTAAAGGCACCAGTTTTACTTTTGAACAAAAACCGTCACAACACGATTGGCATGGTCTTGAAGTAATTTTGATTGATACACAAAGTAGGCAGAAACCGCTTCGGTGACGTTTCGCTTGCCTCGCGACTTTAGCGCCGCCGACGACGACGACGACGAAAGCGATAGCAATTTGCTCTTGTGTGGTTTATTTTGTTTGTTATGATGTGCGACTCTGATAGCACCGAACACATCACCGTAAAGCAGCAGGCTGTGTGTGAGTAAAGCGCTGTACGAAGAAGCCATAAATTTTGAACGACTGAAACAAGTCGCCGCTGTGTGCAGGCAGAGGCTTACTCAGGTACCAACCCGAAAACTGAAACCGTGATTGTTTGTAAATGTAGAACGAACACAAACCGACTTACTCGAGAGCTACATTACAACAACTTCCAATGCCAATTTGTCAAATTGTCAATTTGTCACGTTGCACAGCCCTGCCTCGCGGCAATCAACAATCAATCTGGCTCACTATGAGGTTGGAAACAACCTCTTCCCTTTGAGAATCCTCCCGAGGACAGACGATGAGAGAACCTCTTGAACCTCGTCACCTGTAATCGCTTGAAAATGAATAATTATGTACATACACAGCCCCATTCAATACGACCAATTCTCGAGTAATTTATGATTAGGGCCTAAAAGCCGATTGTAAATATAACGACTTTAAATGTTGATCTCTCTCGAATCACGGGAGTACTGCGACATCCAATCACACCAAATGGTAGAGCAAAAATTCCTCTACCAGATGATGCTTTCAATTCACTAGAGAGTTTTGAGGTTCGTGAGAAATCAACATTTAAACTCATTGTTTACAAATGGCGTTTAGGCCCTAATCATGAATTACTTGAGAACTGTAAACAAGGTACGTCGCTATTTCCTCACGTGCACCATGTACCGGACCGCGTTTTCTCTTGTTACCTCTGGTCCGGTCGGTGTATTCACCGAAAGTCCTCCGAAGTATTTGGTCAAAATTTGACCAGCCTAATTGAAAGGCATTGGCACCGAAAGCTTCAGGCAAACACTATGCAAAGAAAACTTAATGCGATTACTTTTCGCTTTCGGACTTCATGACGCAATCTTTTGTTCTTGACTTGTTTTACCTCGTAGCAATTTCTTTTCTTGTGCCATGAGGGAACAAACCAATTGAGCTATTAATTTTGAAATTATTCAATTTAAGGCATCGTGGATTGCTGGCCGCCACAATGATACCCATGTGTAGATGATGTACGGATCACAGTTTTCTATTATTCGACATTTTTTGACTCACGTGTTTCAACTGGTAGGCCATAAAAGTACTTCATTTTGATACATATTTGTGCTCAGTGTATTATTAAGGTTTGCTTCATAAAAAAATGGACAAAAATTGCCGATTTTTCATGGATTTACCTTCACCCGCACTGAGGAAACTACCCATGCAGCATCAATCATAGTAACCCATGAGTCCGCAGACAAAATTTGACAGCTCTATCAGTCGAACTCAAACCGTGATGGCAAAAACAGTGGAACAACTTCGTTCTAAAGTGTGCGCGTTCAAAGAAATGCATCCCGCCGCGTCGAAAACGGACATCATGCGGCACTTTGTGGACGCCGGATACACCCGTTCCGGCATCTTCAACATCTTGGCACTATTACACAACAATCAGAGCATCGAAAGAAGACCCGGTTCCGGACGGCCGACACCCTGAGCGATTAGAAGCTCTCTCTCTCTCTCTCTTGGCCGTGAGGTCGGTTCAACCGGCCAAACAGTGAAAAAGTACCTGGCAAACATGATCATACATGTCAGGAAGCGGAAGTCGCGTCCATTGATTTCGGAGCTGCAGGCTATCACGCAGCGGCAGCGGCTGAATAGGATGGTCAACTCGATTTCCCCGGAAAATCGCGACGTGGGGGTGGTGATGGACGACGGGACCTATCTTACCCTTGATGGCAACGACTGGCAGGGCACGTCGTATTTTACTTCCCCCATGAAGGAAGTGAGCTCCGAGGTGAAGTTCATTTCACACACCCCCAAGTTCCCCAAGAAGGTGCTGCTGTGACGGACAATAAGCGAGAATAGGATGTCAAAGCCGCTCTTCTTTCGCTTCGGCCTGGCCGTGAACGGGGAAATTTTTAGTACGAAATACCTGCTGGAAGTTGCGTCGTTCATCAAGAAATACCATAAGGGCGAAGACGCGGTGTTCTGGACGAATCCAGCCCACTACTATAAGCGATCGTTGGAGGAGATAGAGCAGCTGAATATCGATGTGGTACCCAAGTCGACGAACCCGCCCAACGTCCCCCAGCTGCGTCCCATCGATAATTTCTGGGCCAACCTGAAGCATAAAATTTACTCCAACAATTTTGTCACGAAAACTGATGAGAAATTGATAAATAAAACGAAGAAAGAACTTAAAAACATGCCTACACGCGTTTTCGTCCACCCTGGCGATTGTTCCGGTTAACTGCCGGAAAGCCGCTTGCAAGGGCGTAGATTTTTTTTTGCAAGTAAGCTTAAATAATTACCTTCCATGGGAAATTTATCAAAAGCAATAGTCTTAGCTTTTTTTATCACCATCCGAAAAAAGGACATTTTTGTTAATGCAAACGTTACGTTGGAGAACAAACTTTCATTGATGCCCCTATAAGGGTTTTTCTTCTTCTTTATTTCACCACTGACAGGAGGCTACTCCACTCAACTCATCAACACAAGAACCGGGACCAACGTCTTTACTGCCCTTCGAGCATGAGCATGAGCATTATTGACCGCCCACGGATGCTATTCCGTTTTTGCCAGATCAGCTGTTATTACACAGAGAACCCAAAAAATAATGCTTGGGACTAGCTTACATCCTCAATGTGTAAAAACTTGCGATCCCAAACTAAGGCAATACCAACGCTGGCTCCGCCTGAATGCAGGTCAAATAAGTAAAGGGAAGGAATATGTTGGGATTGGGCTTGTGATTAATACGTCGAAAACAAAATACATGAAGGGAAGAGGCTCACGAGAAGACAATGTTAGCCTCCTAGCACGATTTCAGATCGACGGTGATGAAATCGAGGTAGTAGACGAATTCGTGTATCTGGGCTCATTGGTGACCGCCGATAACGACACCAGCAGAGAAATAAAAAGGCGCATTATGGCTGGCAACCGTGCCTACTTTGAACTCCGAAGGACGCTAAGATCGAACAAAGTTCGCCGAACCACAAAGTTGACCATCTACAAGACATTAATTAGACCGGTAGTTCTCTACGGCCACGAAACATGGACATTGCTAGTGGAGGACCAACGCGCCCTTGGAGTCTTTGAACGGAAGGTGCTGCGTACCATCTACGGTGGAGTGCAGATGGAAGACGGAACGTGGAGGAGGCGAATGAACCACGAATTGCAGCAAGTGCTGGGAGAACCTCCCATCGTACACATCGCAAAAATCGGTCGACTACGATAGGCTGGGCATGTCGTAAGAATGTCGGACGACAGCCTTGTGAAAATGGTCCTCGAAAACGAACCGACAGGTACAAAAAAATAGGCGCGCAACGAGCAAGGTGGATCGATCAAGTAGAAGGCGACCTGCGGACCCTCCGCAAACAGCGAGGCTGGCGAGTGACAGCCATGGACCGAATAGAATGGGGACAACTTCTGTGCACAGCAGAGGCCACGCCGGCCTTAGTCTGATTGATGATGATGATGAAGGAATATGTTGACTTGATACCCGTTTTATTGGCAGCCAAGAACACCTCTACACTTATGCGAGAAATGGTGGGAGGTTGAATAAAATGGTTGGGTTTGCAGCCTGATCCGTTTTGGTAAACAAAGTGCTGAATTCAACTGACGTCGGCAGCGAATCAGATATTTTAATTTGTTCTTGGTTTATTCTCTGCACAGCGATGCACAGTAAAATTATTCAAATTTTGACACCGATTTACACCAACAGTAGAGATGCTGTTGAGGCCACTCACAAGTGTGGGTGGTTTATTTGAGTGGAATACGAAAATATGTTAAAACATCGAGTTTGAGGACCGATTCAAACCAACACTAGAACGCTGTTGGGGCCACTCAAAAGAATGAATGTTTTATATCAATAGCTAGCCAAATTATATTAAAATATCGAGTTTGAGGACTTATTTAAACCAACAGTAAGGATACTTTTGGGGGCCAGTCACAAGAATGAAAGGTTCATATCTAGTTAAAAATATTACTAGCTGAATCCGGTGAGAGCCTTGCTAAGCATGCAACTAAATTGATAAAAATTTAATGGAAATGGCGCGTTTTTGTTTTTTTTTCTGAATGTTTTTGGTAAAAATATTTTCGTTTGCTAATGTGTGTAATTTTTGTAAAAAACAATAAAGGTTTATATTTCTAATTCAACCCTTGGATCGGTAATTTCTACCGTGATGAATCCTAGAGGGTTTGAGCTGTTTAGTGGAATACCTGTAACTTGAAATGAGAAGAAAAATTAGAGTTTTTCATTTAATTCCAACTACCTTTGCTTATCTTGACAGATACGCATATTTCGTCTACAATGCACTATGGTCCAGATCACGAATTTACGAGGAAACATACTCCCAGCGCCTAAACTTGAAACTTAACAGCAAATAGATGTTCTACAACATGGTTTGTATCACTAAGGTCCATTTTTTATGATGGTTAAAATTAGGGTGGTCCCCATTTTCACGGATATACAAAAACTAACTTTTTTATTTGCAAAAATAGACGTTTGCACTCTTGGACAAAGTTGTAGCGCAAAAAGTTTCATGGCTTTTTCACGTATAATTTTTTTTGTAGCTTAAAAATTTACCAATTTAGAGCAATTTTCCCTCATCAGCTTCGGGTGTACTATAAAAAAATGGTTTTTTGCCCTAACTTTTTTATTTCAATTCCAACCATACACTCCACTCCAAATAGGGAGTTGGGTTTCAAATCACCGTAAAAGCATTTATTGCCTTCAAAAACCCAAACATGCCAAATTTTGGTCCATTTATTAGATTAGTTCTCGTGTTTGGCTAAAATTTGGGTTTCATTTTTATGGGAGCCCCCCTTTCCAGAAAGAGCAGAGGCCTCGAACTACCAGAAAAACGTTTCCTGCCTTCAAAAATTCGCTCATACCAAATTTGGTTCCATTTGCTTGATCAATTGCTTGATTGAATTGCTAGAACCAATTTAAACCAACAGACTGATGCTGCTGGGGCCACTCATATCAATTAAAAAAAAATTTATTAATGACACTTTACACCAGAACGGTGCATTATTTTATATCTCACGAAACTTTTTATTCCTCTAATATATTTCATGAACAATATTTCCAGTAATTCTTTTCCCACTCCATTTCGTTCTTCTCAACTCTTATTCTTCACTACTTCTCTACTTCTCCTTCTATTGCTCAGTTGGTTTGCTTCAACTTTTCATGCTCTTTGCGATTGTTCTTATTTGCTTATCACTGTTTTTATCCTTCTCTTTTAACTTCTCTCCTTCCACTTCTCTTTTTCTGCTAATCTTCTTTCATATTTTCCTTCTGTTTCTCTACGTCTTCAATTTCGTGTAATTCTACTTTTTCGTTTCTTTTCTTCGACTTCTATTCGTCCACTTTGTCCGCTTCACTTTTCTTTTTCTTCGATTGTGTAACGTTTCTCTCATTCACGATGTCTTCTTCTATTTCACTTTTCTTTTTTGCTTCTTTCCACTGTTTTGCTTTTTCTATTGTGCCTCCTTCAATTTCCTCTGCTTTTCATTTTTTCGTCCATCCGCTTCGGTTTTCTTCTTCCGCTGGGCTACTGCTTCTCTTCTTCGGCTACTGCTACGGCTACGACTGCTATTTCCGAACGGTTTTTCTTCAGTTTGTTATCCTCCGTACTTTTTTTCATCATTATTTCTTCTTTCGCGATTTTTCTCCAGTTTTTCTTCATCGACTTCTATTTGCCCATCCGGTTAATCGTTTCGCCTTTTTCTCGTTTTCTTCTTCGGCTTCTTCCATTTTCTGGTTTCGCTACAGTTTGAAAAACAGTCTTATTCCCTTAGAAAGCTCAGCATTCTTGTTATTTGCTCCTCTGTATTTCCCAGGGCGTCACGTGGACTAGTCCCAATGTTATTTTGGTGCCTTTCGGTTACAAATTTCCAGCATTCGAGAGTTAAATGCCGGACATTCATCACTGCAACATTCACAATTGGGCGGTGGGTCCTTTTTCAACAGAAATGTGTGTCTTAGAAGCGTGTGTCCGATCCTTAAACGTGTATGCACATGCTGGTTGGCTGTGCTTCCGCGTTCCGTCCACCTGCTGGTATCATCCTTTATTTCTCTTAACTTTGACTCCCTAGTCTCATATCACTGGTTATCTTACCGATGACGTATAAGTTGTTAGACTTCTCTCTCTTTTCCTGGAATTGGTATATTAATGGCCTGTTCGCTCCTGGCTTCATTGGCTAGTAGATCGGCTTCGGAATTGCCACCGGCGTGCCCAGGAATCCAGCAGAATCGAATAGGTTTGTTCCGCGCTATTTCTTCCCCTTCTTGGATCCACGTCGGGATTTTCCCGCCTCCAATCCCAGTAGGCAGCTGTCAGAATCCGCTAGAACAACCAACTAGTTATTCTGATTCGGGATCGTGACAGCCATCTTTATGGCGTATGCCTCCGCAGAGAAGTCGCTGCATGCTTTTGGAAGGTTGTAGGTGCCAGCAGTTCCTCCATTGAAGAATGAGGCCCCTACCGTATCTTCACCCTTAGAGCCATCGGTGTAGTCGACAGTCGATCGATGGAAAAGGGTGTTCAGCAAATGTTGCACGATTGGGCGGACTTTCTCTGTTCCTCACAATCGTAGGCTTTCGTGCGTGCCACACACGAACACTCTGTCTCACAAGTTGACCGACAGCGGGGAGCGCTGTATCTGACAATTCTTCCAGGCGGTTCGAGGCTCGTTGAATCAACGGAAGGGTGATATTGCCACGATTCTTCACAGCTATTCGGATGGCAGTGCGCGCAATAGGCTGTGCTGCCAGTAGTTCATACGGTAGGGTTCCCGCCATGATTGAGAGTGTCGGACTGATTCCGAAGGCTCCGGAAGCACCGATTATCTTTAAAAATCCTCAATCGAGACTCACACGATTTCTTCACCATCTGACAGTGTGGTTTGAATGTTAGGGTCCGATCCAGGGTAACACCTAGAACCCTCAGTCGGTTGGTCCTTGGAACGGCGATTCGCTCGATGGTTATTTCACGTGCAGATTCACGCCGTACATTTGGACTACAATACAAGATGTACGACTTCGTTGCTGACAAAGCGAATCCCAAGCTCTTCGCCCATTTGTCCACGTCCTTGAAAGCGGTCTACAGCTTGCGATGGAGGTCTTCACTTTTTGCTCTTGGTACTACGAGAAGGATGTCGTCTGCGTACAACAATATGTTGACTCCATTCGGTACTACCCGAACGATGGGCTGCATCGCGATTAGAAACGACGTCACGGATAGGACCGAATCCTGTGGCACTCCATTTTCCAGCCCGTGTTCATCAGACATGTGTCCTCCTACAGACACTTGGAATGTCCGTTCCAAAAGAAAGCCCCGCAACATGATTATCATGCGACCACGTATCCGCCAAGTCTTCAACGTGCGCAGAATACCATGTAGCCAGGTGGTACCGTCTGCCTTCGACAGATCTAAAGAGGCTATCAGGGAGTGTTCGCCTGCGGTTGCCAGCGATCTATCCAGTTCTGCAAAACAGGTTTCGGTACCGCGTCCTGCTCAAAACGAGCGTTGGCGTTTGTCAAGCCGTCCACTCGACTCTAGCTCGGCAATTAGTCGACGGTTGATGATTCGCTCAAATCGCTTCGCCATGCAGCTAGTGAGCGAGATCAGTAAGAAGTCATCAGGTCCAGAATCGTGGGTGTTCGGCTTCGGAATAGGAACAACAATAGCATACCGCCAGCTAGTGCGGAACTCATCACTGCCCCAAATTTTGCTCAGCAGTTCAAGGAGCGTAACTTTCGCAGACAGAGAAAGACGTTGAAGCAATGGATATCCTACCTGTCGAAGCACTTCGCTCTTTGTTGAGAGCCCACAGAAGTTCATTCAGGGTAATATCGATGTCTAACACATCGTCGGTGTTGGGCGAAACATCTATGGACTCTCGTTCAGCTGCTGCCTTCACCATCTGGAACGATGGGGCGTAGCTGGAGGTCGCTGATGTCACGCTGTAGCATTTAGCCAGTTCTTCCGCTGCTTCTTCGGGATTGTCAGTGACACCGTTCGTTTGCTTGACTACCACCGGGCGCTGTTGTCGGCTGACACGCAGAGTGTTCACCGTCTGCCACAGTTCGGTCGTTGTGCTTCTTGGGGAGATAGACAATACGAAGTTCTCCCAGATTGCTCCTTTGCTTGCTGGATAGCTTTTCGTGCCGCCGATCTGGCTTCCTGGAATTACGCTAATAATAATGACTATTACCTTTCAAGTAGCCCTCACATCAATTTCAACTATTCCTATTCAATTTTTCACAGCCTGCCGGACACTAATTTCTCTCAACAATTTCTCTTCATATCTTTCGTTCTAGCAAAATTACTGTCCTAGAGCCCCATGGGGATGAAAAATGTCTCCTTCTTAAAATCATTATAGTTCGTTACTCCGCTTATGGAGAATACAAAAAATAACAGCACACATCTACGAGTGTGTTGGTGATTAGTTGGATTCTCCAATTGGTTCGGATGGAGAGCCACGCTTTAAGAATCAACATTCAAATCACAGAGTAGCGATGCCAGATCTACGGAACTCTCGGTAGCTCTACGGAAATTGCTGGCATTAGTGGATTTTTCCTTTTTTTACGGAATTATACGGATTTGAAATATTTGCTACAAAAAACGGATTTCTAACTATCTATGGCCAAGGCATGCACAAAAACATCCTGCAGAAAAGGTTATTCCACACTAATCACTTTTTAATATAATGAAAACTTTAAAATATGACATCACTGACGACGAGTTTTTTTTTAATCGATCGAAAATTCATGTATTTTAACAATGGCTTTCTTCGCAAATTACTCATCATTGAGAACTTGCCTAATCAATCCACCACATTTCGGTCATTTTGAAGAGGAAGAGTTCACCTATCCGCTAGCACTGGAAGCTTACATTGGTAGCCTTTGTGTCACGAGAAATTTACGGAAGAAGCCATTGATTACGTTTGTCAGTTAAGTCCTAATGAACAATCTTTGTCGAAATATGCACCAAAATAGATCACCATGTAAAATCAATCCAAAACAAAAATCCTACATATATTCATCTCCCGTAACGAGCTCATTTAGCGCTTGATATTAATCACACACGCCCCACCCGGCAACGCCATGAACGCCAAGAATGACACAGTGGTTATTGTTTGTTGGCAAACACAGCCTCGACATTGGTTGGAAATAATAATGAACAGTCTCGGAATGATAAGTTATTTTCCGTATAAGTGCTTTCATTTCTGCTTTTCACCAGCTAACCGCCAAACGCCAGCTAACCCAGATTCTAAGCGAAGCAGAGCGAGCCTTTCAAATGTGACCAGTCAATGTTGATGCGAGGCTGTTAATAACATGATCAAAGAATCAAGATGCAAAACGGTTGATGCACGGTTGTCGCTCATAACTGTATCTTGCATGAACTACAGCGTGGAGAGCAGGCAGTTCTATCAATTAGACAGCACCCCCTTAATCAGTGCGTTTCGCTAATTGATGACTACCGGCTGAACGACAACTATTCGCGGCTGGCGGTGGGGCCTGTGATTAAGCATGCCTTAGACGCTTGGGTGTGATACATAAATGGGCCCAGTAGGCTGTGATCATGATGTGCGGTAAAAACTTGTCGTGACAACTTGGTTAGCGTCTGTCCCAAGAACAACCGGCGCACGTGACTACTGAATACATATATGAACAAGCCAAGTGGGGCGTTTTTATGTGGGCTTGCCTTAGTTCACGCTTTGATGAGTAGGTTAAGCGTCGTGGAAAATTGTTGATTTAGGCTGTTTATGAATGAATCTGGCAACTTTTTGTATACTTTTAACGCTTCGAGATGTGTTCATTCCATCGAGCGAAATTCCGTTGAAGTCTCATTCGCCTGCACCACATTATTCAAAGTTGAGCATTTCCTCCCCCAATCCAAATGATACCGAAACCAATACCCACAGGCACGCGATCCGTCCAGGTAGAAAAAATGTAATTCGATATTTATGGAACAACAGACAATCCTTGTCACACTCTCCACTGCGGAAGCCACGCGATGCGCCCTACATATTTCAACTCCGCGGGATGGCATAGTCTGTTCAACTTTCCACGTTTCGTTTTCATTTTGCTTCCCATTTTCCAAGGAACTAGTTCGTCGTCTTTACTCCTGTTCAAGCGTTACCTTTCGAGTGAAGCACACGGCCTGACACAGCCGCTCTAGTAAATTAAACTTAATGAAAATGAATAGAAGTGTATCCCTGCTTCGTCTCAACCACCCGCCCGCCCGCCACCCCAAGAAAAGTTCGAGCTCTAATATCCGGTTCTTTGCTTTCTATCCTTTCCAGGAAGGGCACCGCCACAACAGCCATAAATCGTTCGGAAGACGACCGCAAAAGTTCAATCAACCAACACAACATCATGCGACCTGCGAAGCCGGAAGCGGCCTCGGGACCATCAACAACAGCAACAGTAACGACGGAGGGAAAGTTCGAATCGAATTACTGGCGCGCCGTGTCCTGAACTGGGTAAGAATTGGGGAATCGGAGAGGGCCAGCTGATAGATTGATCGATATTAAGAGGGAATAGGGGGAAATATCAGGTGAAAAAACAGATGTACATATTGTGTGGTTTGGTCAGCCATGTAGGATAATTTTAATTAGTAGCAAATTAGTTTGATCGAACGGTGATTTTTTGGCGCTGTTTCGAAACATAATGCTGTTTTTGGGAAACTAGTAGAATTTAAAATTAACACTTCATTTGATCACCTTTAAAAAATTAAAAATAACACATTGAAAACATTTTTCACATTATCACTAGTAAACGCGAGCAAATTCTTTTAAATTTCCCTAGACAACTACTATTTTCAGTAGATTATAGGGAATTTAAAGGTATTTTCTCACGTTTACTAGTGATAATTTGAAAAAACTGTTTCAATGTTTTATTTGTTATTTTTTTTAAATGATCAGATGAAGTGTTAATTTTAAATTCAGTTTCCCAATCACAATCGTTCTTCTAATACGCTTAAAAAAGTTATTTAAATAGTTTGTATAAAAAAGTGAATTAGGGGCCTTTTGTACCTTGAACGTTCGAAGCCCAGCCTTAGTTTTGGCCTTCTGGACAAAACTTCGGCTTAGGTGCAGCTTCTTAGCCACATCCCGAACGGAGGCGTTCGGATTTCGGTTGAAGGCCCCAACTACGCGGTTGTGATTTTTGGTGTTGTACGGAATACTTTTTCCTTCACTTCTGGGCTTCCGATCGGTGGTCAACCGTTCCTCGAACCGCTTAATCACTCGCGACACCGTGGAATTCGCGATTGCCAACGTTTTAGCGATGGAACGATGCGAGAGATCCTTGTTCTCGTGATGCATGCGCAAGATTTTATCACGCACGAGCTGTTCTTTCGACTCCATTTCCGCGAGTTTTGATCACAGGACTTTAAAACTTGCAGGATGTAAATAATGCACTATGAACTAAATCCACCCAAATTTCAAATTTTTATTAAATTCTACCCAACGGTTAAAAAGTTAGAGCAATTTCATAGTGTGGCAATTTCATCGTGGACACCCTTTATTGCGTGGTTTGGTCAGCCATGTAGGATAATTTTAATTAATAGCAAATTAGTTTGATCGTACGGTGATTTTTTGGCGCTGTTTGAACTGTGATCGAAACATAATGCTGTTTTATAAATTCAATAATTACTAAAGTGTGGCCCAGTTAGAATTGGAACAAAGACTATTGCGCATATTTCGGATATACATTAACAAAATAGTATTCTGTTTTTTTCATGTGAACTTTAGAGGGAAAATACAACAAAAAAATTAATCATCTCGAATTCGAACGAATTTGCGGACTTTTCGCGGAATAAACGTCATAAATGTGTTTCGAAGATTCCATTTTTCGATTTGTTTTTATTGAATTATTTTGTTTTTATTGAATTTCGATTTATTTTTATTGAATTTCCACTTGAACGATCGACTATTTTATACTTTCTTTCACCTATGGGTGTCCATTGTCTAGTTTGTTTATTTTTCACACAATGTTCTTTCTCAAGAGTATGTGCTCTTATTCGAATGCAAATGGTTCTAAGAGCGTTTTATGGCAGCATTTTCAAGATACATTAACCTTAAAGAAGAATGTCATAAAACCTTTTCAAAATTTTTATCAGGTTTTATGTAAGTTGCGAAACGATGTCTTGAGAGGGGAATCAAGTATCTTATAAAATTACTCATAAGGTGAATAACACTTATAAATTATGTAGTTTTATGGAAGTTTCTTCAAGTGTTCTTGAATCACTCTTAAAAACTGTTAATCAATTAAAACCACCTTAACTTGGAAAATGCGCTGATAAAACCAGATGATCTCCATAACGCTTTGAAAAAAATAACCATAAAAGATGAATAAGACCAATTGTCATTTGAATAGTTACTAGGGTACGTTTCATCAACCGGCACACATTATTCTGATCCATCGTTTTGACAATTTTATTCTACATTCGCCTTCAGCTTCCCGAGCAGGAAACAACAACATATGAATACCTTATTTTGATCTTCATAACTAGCCTTGGTATTACATAGCTCACATTAAAAGATAGAATACCTATGAAGGAATGAAAATGTCCATGAAAAAACATATACACTGGTAAACATGTGTGCTCGTGGAACGTGTGCTCGATCGCATACTACCGTTTAAATACCCTTCCGCTCGTGTACAACTTGCATCTTTCTATTTTCACAGCCTGCCGTACTCTAACGGAACTATAAATATTTTCTCTTCGTTCTAACAATAAAATATAGATGGGAAATTATCTGCTTCTGACAAATTTCATCATTATCCATGTTTTTTGCAACAAACATAGTTTTTGTGATGGACCATTTCGATTAACTTATGCACAGGGCATGTTTCTTAAGTTGTTAGTCACTCGTGAAATTAAATTCAAATTTCTAAAACAGTTTCCTTTTAAGGAGACTATTAACAAGAACATTTTGATGAAAAATCCTCAGGCCAAATCACTTATACTGCAAAGTTTCGGCAACACGTTTGCAAAGTTTCGGCCAAATCTAAAATATTACGGTTTTGTCATTTACTAATTTGGTGTGGAACCCCTCTATATGGCATCACTTTTGCGTTTGCGTGTACCCATTTTGATTTTCTTGGTCAGGGATGCCATATTTACAGACATGTATTTATTCAAAAGATGCAAACAACACTATATATGCAACATATATAATAAGAAACAAAGTTGCTTTATGCAAAATTGTTGAGTGCCCTCTTGGACCTCCTTATAATTTGTACATCATTTTGAAGGATATAAGTTGTTAAATTAATTAACGTTATGTTTAGCTAGTAATACCTGCTAACCTGTAATCTACGCATCCTCAAAGATTGCTCAAAATATTCATTGAATCCGACGTAAATCCTTCAAATGAAGAGATAATGATAAATTATTTTCTATAAAAAAGTGTATTTTTAAAGTACTTTAAAATCTGCAGAACACTTAAAAAATGGTAAACTTCAAATAAAAAGTTATGATAA
>JASCZW010015488.1:0-20473 GCA_034211315.2 Aedes japonicus | reverse complement strand
AATCAACGCAGACCAACCGAAAGTGTAGGTAGTCAACACAGGTCACAACACTTGGTACAGAGTAAACGAATTTGAAGATGTAAATAAAGTAGACCGAAAACAGCTGGAGCGAAAGAGATGGACTAGAGAGCGGTGCTTCGGCCGCTATAAGACGAACAGAGAGCGGATGATACGAATGTCAAATTGATAACAGGGGCTTATACGCATGACGTGGTGGCAGCAGCAGTGATTCGGTTTCTTGTTGGAATGGTTCGAGTTATTGCTGCGGTCAGACTGGTCTAGATCAAACTATGGAGGTGTTGGCAGTTTTCTTGTTGGAAGAAAGTTAATCGCCAATTGGAATTATAAAATAAAATATGGTTTGTGTCCCATAAAGGGCTTTTCACACTAGGCCGGGTCGTAGCCCTATGCTTCGAATTGATTGTATGAGTGCCAGTGAATCAAAATTCGTGAATGCATGAATGATAAAGACATTGTCCTAACTTTTCAATGTTGGGACAAAAAATAATGTATCTTTATCATTGTTGCATACTCAACACAATAATGACAAATTGCATGGCAGTTGAATCAAGATATTAATGTTTCACAACATCTGATTGTTATTTTGGAAAGAGACAAGGCGTTGTTTGTATATTGCTTTGTATGCAACATAAATAAGTTTAATAATGTCACATGTTGCATCTACCGAAAAGAGACAATGTTTACACGGCCAGCCATTTCAACTCAGTTTTGAGTCGTTTTTGACTCACTTTCGTCATTAGAGAAGACACTCAAATTTGAGTAAATGTAACTGGTATAGACAAGTCGACAAATCAAAAACATCGACTCAAATCAGATGAATGTTTTCGATTTATCGACTTGTAAATCCGCGTTACATTTATTCAAATTTGAGTGACTCCACTTTTGACGAAAGTGAGTCAAAACGACTCAAACTGAGTTGAAATGGATGGCCGTGTAGTTTTATCGCTCTTTCTCTCTCAAAAAAATTTGTCCAGTTATAGGGGATAGTTGGTAAAGATGGAAGATCGATACATACTGCTTTAATGAAAAACATACGATTTGCAATACATTTCCGTTTGTTCTGTTAACATGAACTAAAGTTTATCATGCATGTTGCTTTAATATCATAAGATAATTAATTTATTCCGAAAAAAATGGATTTGCAACAGCTAGTGTTCATCTTTTCAACCATTGTCGTTTCTAGCGACATTCTCCTATTTATTGCATACGTTTCATCAAAGCTTTTGCAATCCCGACTAGTGCTGTTCTTCCAATTTTCGAGCGATCAGTAATTTCCGTTCCTTGTGGCATTTCCTCAGTGCCTTTAGTTGCGTTGTGTTGTATAAAAAATAAAATAAAAAATGGAGTCTACATTTGTTACAGAGGACAAAGAAAATATGTCCCAAAAAGTTCGAAACATATTTCGTTCCGAGAACGGGGATCTTAGTTGTAGCCTGGGTCTCAATTGCAAGTTCAGTCCGAAAACGTTTCTGTTGAAAAATTGTTTGCACCACATCAACAACTCTCACCCGGAGAGTCACAATGTGTTTCCGGTGGGTATGGGTTACTTTTGAAGATATTATCTAAATTATTTCCAAGCTACCGTGAGACACGTCAAATCACATAAGGATTCGATTACAAGATGAATGATAGCCATACAGAGTGCTCAGGAGAACGCTGGCCACATCCGGGCATGCTGAACCAAAACATTCCATGCGACATCTCTAATTACATTTAAATTCGATAAATGCCCAAAACCTTATTGGCATGTTCTAGGTACATCCGGGGAAAAGCCTTCTTTTTTTACTTGGACCAGAACATATCATGCTACACCCCAAATTACATACGAAATACAAAATAATACCAATAGTGGTAGAATCAAGTGTCAAGAACTACATTGGCCCCATCTGGACATGATCTGGGTCAGTGATGGTAATTGTACTGTATTTTGGTGTTTCTCTTCAGCACAAAACCTTGAATCTACAATTGTATCTGTAGATAATTCAACAATTCCAAGTTGTGATATGCATTCAACCACGTGTATCTTCTGGAAAGTCAAAAGATATTATGTGATAATCTGGGATAATATTGCTCATTCTAAGTTTACCTTGCAGCTAAAAAAGATACAGTTACAATTGGTTCAGCCAAATCGGGACCAAGAGCCTATCGAGAATCATCAGTTTTGTTCGACATATTCAATCATAACTTTTCAACTTCAAGGTGCATTCTTGAAGTTTGTAACCAACAACCAATTTGAGAGATTCATATCCATAATGTGTCAAAAAAATATTCTGTGAGGATTGACAATCCAATAATGTCGGTTGACCTAAAAGAAGATCCACTGAACATAGTGGAATACAAATCGTATATTTGTATAGCCTAAATAGCTACAGTTAATATTTCAGCTCCTAATTTTTGAGCTCCAGAACTGTATGGCTGATAAAGAACCTCCTAGATCATCTCATAATGTCTGTTGATCATCCAGAAGACTCAATAAACATGTTTGAAAACGTTGCATAACTATGTGTAGCCGAAAAGGTACAGTTATAATTAAAGATCCTATGATCAGTACTCCTGGACAGGTTGGATGACTTAGAATATCCCAGATTATCTCATAATGTTGGTTGCTCATTCATAAGATCCAATGAACATAGTTGAACACATATCGTACATTTTCACATCTGAAAAAGCTACAGTTTCAGTGGTAGATCCTAATCTATGAACTAATGAACAGCCTGGTATTCCCCAGAACATCCCGGATTTCATCATAATGTTGGTGGACCTTCCAGAAGATCCATTGAATATGGTTGAATACATATCGTAAATTTGAATAGCCGTGAAACTACAGTTACAACTGTTGATCCCAAGATCTGAGCTCCAGGACTGTTTGGATCACCTAGAACATCCTAGATTATTTCATTATATCTGCTGACCTTCCAGAAGACTCAATTAAAGTGGTTGAATACATATCGTACATTAGTATAGCTGAAAAAGCAACCGTTACAGTTGTAGATCCTAAGTTCTGAACTCCAGAACAGCTTGATTGACCTAGAACATCCCAAATTATCTCATAGTATCGGTTGACCTTTCAAAAGATGCAATCAACTTTATTGATTACATATCGCTAATTTGGATAGTTAAAAAGCTACAATTGCAATTGTAGGGCCTAAGTTAAGAACTCAAGAACAGTTTGGATTACCTAGAACATCCCAGTTTATCTCAAAATGTCTGTTGACCATCCAAAAGAATCAGTTAACAAGGTTGAATGCATATCGTAACTTTGTTTAGCCTAAAAAACTATAGTTACAACTGTAGATTCTAAGTTCTGTACTCCAGGACAGTTTGGACAACCTAGAACATCCCAGATTATCTCATTATATCTGATGATCTTCCATAATTCTAAATAAACATGGTAGAATAGATATCGAAATTTTGTGTAATCGGAAAAACTATAGTTTCAACTGTAGATCCTCTGTACTGAACTTCTTTATGTTCAGGATGTTCTGGGTGTAAAAAAATACTAAATTGAGTTAATAAATTCACATGCTTAAACATTTTTTATTGCTTCGATTTTTTTTGTATGCGTTACCTTTCCATGCAAAGGTTAAAGGTATAAAGTATTGAGTATTTACCCAAAAATTGTGAATTTTTTGAAAAACTGCCATATGATTACTTGTTGCCCAAAACGTAAAATGTGATTTGAATTCTCGCCGAAAACAACCCGTGTAAAAAAAAACCGTGCAAAAAAAACCTTAGTGTATTCAGATCAGTAATGTGTTCGACAGCAACAACTGATTGTCGCTATTTTTCATGTTGCTGATAAAGCATTGTTGCTATCGGTAGTGTGTTGCAATAATGACAAAACGTTATTTTGTCGCTGTTACAGGAAAACAAGATCGTTGCAACATGTGTGCGAATCACAACATTTTCTTACAGCAACTTGTCTCTTTCCCATCATCGATGCAACATTTTGTTGTTTTCTTTATGTTTTGTTGCAATAAATTCAAGCTACAACATATCATTGTTGCATAGTGAGAGAATAATGGGTGTATCACTCGTCAAGTTTATCTTATGTTTTTAGGTACACAAAGAAAATATTTGACACACTGATGAGTGCTGTATGCAACCGTTCACATTAACCCACCGGGCCGTGGACGTGGCCTTACCGATGTTGGACCGGGCCAATGAGGTCTATACAGATGGAGAAGTAGTCGTTAAGTTGTATTAGTGTAATGCAAAATACTGTCATTGTGTTCGTGAGATGATGCACAGCCTGTTTTTTGTAAACATGCGTGACGTAGATCTCCAAAAACAACAATTATTTACAACAGCAGCAAATCACAAGATGGAATGTTTATTTTCAGTAATTGGTATCGTTATTAAAAGGTTTCAGCCGAAAAATACCTTTTTGTGCACTAAAAGGATGCGGAAAAAAACTTAACTTGCTATGTTATCATTCGCTTGTTTTTGGAGTATTACGTCACTACCGGAAATCATGGATTGTTTACCCATTTTTCGTTACTAATACCCTGCTCTTCACCACCTGTATAGACCTCATTGGGACCGGGCTGGTAATATATATGCAACGATATTTTTGACGGCTCGGTCTCAGCACGGCTGGCAGCATGTATAGACCTCATTGGGCAGCATGTGCTTTGATTAATATGTAGTTGAGAACGCATCGCACAACAAATGCTAATAATGCGTATGGACAGAAAGTAGAAAACTTGTTTGATGTATCGAGCTAATATGATTTGCGCTTTAAATTTGTCGTATTTAGAAAGATCAGTTAGGTAATCGCAAATTGTCATTATCAGGAACGAAAATCTTAAAGAACATGTTTCATAGATTCGACCATTCTAATTTCACGCAAGTTTCTAAAAGACTTGATTAGGGCTGCCTAAAGAACAAACTACCCGCATAGCGAAAAACAATCTGGTATATAGTCAAAACTATATTTCGAATGTAAGATATATTATCACATATTATGTTATTGTTATCAAACAGTTGATTCTCATTTTCACCATACAACCTCTACATTAACACATATTGTTAATGTATACCATATTGTCATTGAAAGGTTTTTATTTTATGGCATAAAGTACAGCAAAAATTTTGTTCGTGTAAATTGCCATTTTTTTATGGTAGCCTAACTTAACCGCCTATTCAGCATATTGTAATTTGGACTTTTACCATCTGGCATATTGTGAAAACTATATAGGAGATTGTTAGTTTATAGGAGTCAATTATAAGGGTTAATGTCGTAACAATAACGGAAACGATCGTCAACAATAAGGGAAAGGGTCCATGAATGGCTTATGATTATGCGGGTAGAACTTATTATTTTTTTTTGAACTTTATTTAGAGCAAATGGCCAACACTATTTATGTTAAACCAAACAAACTTTACCCCCATAATATCAATTAACACACTAGTTACACTTGTCCTTTATTTTTCGATGAAAATATTCATTTTGCTGTTGATTTTACTTTTTAAATTGAAATGCTTCTCCATGAATAGGAATAGTTATTCCTATAGTTACAGTATTTCATAATTATTGTTCCAATAGTTGCGGTCTCGGTAAATCCACATTTTTTTTTCTGCCAGTGGCAGAGCATACACATTTCAAAACGTAGCATTTTAAGTGTAGACGTAGAGGGCAGCACAATGGTTAACGATGCAAAAAGCGATCTATATTTTCACAATAGACACAATGTTTACTAATAACGCAACTAGAAGTACACTGCCACATAGACAACGAAATTTTAAGGAAATATTTCTATTAATACGGTATTTTTTACCAAATTATCGATTTTTATGTGTTAAGTCGTAACTTAAACTGATAAATTAACAGTCAAAAATGAATGATAGAAACAGAATATAAATGAATGATGAGTAACAATTCAAACTAATTCGTTAAGATAATTTTCTAAGTGTATTTACATTATTCATGCATTTTCGGTTCAGAACATTTAAAGAAGTTTTCATACTCAGATTATTTTACAGAAATCTGTAAAATTTTACCGAATTCTCAATAGCTGAATGTCCGGTAATCCAAATTAACGGATTTCGGTAAAATTTTACCGAAATCCTTTATTTTTTTACAGATATCTGTAAAATTTACCGAAATCCGTTAATTCGGATTATCGAACGTTCAGCTGTTGAGAATTCGGTACAGCTTTACAGCTTTCTGTAACATAAACTAAGTGTGTGGAACTAAAAACTAGAACTGAATCTTTTGTAACTATGATGTTTTTGCCTAAAATTATTAATATTTTTTGTTGTTATTTGTTCTAAAGTCTCAACATATGTAATTTGGAGTAGATCATCAATACTGTACCAGGGAGGATGCTTCAAAAGCATTTCCAGGGTGGCCACACAATCTTAATTTTAAAATTCCCGCATTTTTCCCGATTTTTTCCCGCATTTTTGTCTAGTTTTCCCGACTGGGAAAATAAGTTAATATCATTTGGATTAATAGATAGGATGGTTTTCGAGGAAATAGTTCAATCTGAAACTCTGACTTGTTTCATTTTGGCAAAATGACGAGTAGTAGCCGCAAATTGGGTTTCTTGTGTATTGCGTAACTTGCTTTGTTTTCTCATTTTGCAAACAAGAACAAAAATAGCTCTATATAAGTCATTGGTCTTTCAAGTTTCTTGAAGCATAAACATCGAAGAAAAACTCTTTTCAGTTTCGTTTACCAGACACTTTTCATTTATTGAAAATCCTCGCTCCAGCGTTGCATTTTCGTGCGACAGGATGGACAGCTTTTCAACAATGTTATCAAATTTGGCAGCTCCTTCTTGGAATGACCAATCAGTTCTTTAAATTTGTGAGCAACTGCAGCGCTAAGATAGTCTTTGCCTTCATAGCTCCAGACGCTGTTTAGCTATGTCCTCGATGCGACTTATGACATCAGGGTTAATATAGATGACGGAACGCCTTAAAGTCATAGTCCTTATCATTTTGATGTTTTCTGAGCCCAAACCTCAAGTACTATTAGGATTTCAGGGGTGAAATTTTCAAAAACCGTTTGCTCTACTGGAGCATCCATTGATTAGTAATTTGTCTCAAAAACGTGAAAATTAACCTAAAAGCTGGAGAAAGGACTGCTTCCCATTTCACCTTAAAGGGTATGTTAATGGATATTTTTAGAGAAGCTACAGTAATCGACAGCAATTGACGAGAATTTGTGCTAATTCTCTCGCTTTCTTCATTACCGATTTAGAGGTAAACCCGATTTCGATATTAAGGGCTGGCAGAAGATTGCTCTTCGTCAATTCTCTTTCAAATACTCATTTTGCTTTGACGCCCAGGCTTAACAATTTTCAAATCGTCAAAGAGAAACGATGCCATAGGTCTGAGAAACGACTCGACCATTGATGCAGACATGATGACAAAGTTCAACTTTGATCCCAGCATCGTATCGTCTACCGCATCAACCACAACAGCGAACACTTTTAATCTGAATATCGACGAAAAGCTCCGTTTGAAATTCGGATGACTTCCTTCAGCTTTCTTTCTTCCTGCTTCCTGTCTTCGTCCACAAATCTTCTCAAATGAGGCAACATTTGTGGCGCTCTTCTAGCAACTTGTTCATTTTCAAACCCAACGAACTTCGCAGAATTTCATAAGAAAAACAAGTTTACATCATTTTTTTCTAAAGCTCGCCATGCATAGGTAATTCTAGCGATCAAATATATCGTTATGCATCAATTGGTTGACATTTTATATTTCCGGATAAATTTGCGAAATTGGCGTATCTGCTATTGTAAACATACATTTAAATTGACGATTTCTCACGAATTTCTTAAACAAAGACCACAATCGAGTAAAAGAAAGATTCTGCTAGCCGATTGTGGTCTTAATTTTTTTAATTGAGCTCTTATTTGCTAAGAAAAAAGCCGATTCAAATTTTTGCTTACAAAAGCAGACTCACCCATTTTGCAAATTTCTCCAGAATTATTATATTTAACAGGGGTTGAACAATGTACACGGTGGCAACATGAAAGTGATACACTCATTTGTGATCTCCTCGCTACAATGTATACCATTATCGGTAGACCCCTTGTGTACGATTTGAAACAGTGACTTGTTGTCAGTTCATTCGTAAACAACAAACTGAATTAGTGCTCTTAAGTTGACGAAAATAGAAATGGATTCATGTAGAGAACAAATTCGGATCTTGCATCTTGACGGATTGACTAATTTGGAGATCAGAAGGAAGCTGTCGCATTTGAAGTTGAGCAGATTATTTGTGTACAGGACCATAAAACGTTTCAAAGATACTGGTACTGTTGTCCCTAAGAAGAAATCCGGTAAAAAACGCAGTGTACGGACGCCCTCAGCGATCAAGGCAGTTAATGAGCGAATTCGAAGGAATCCGGCTCGGTCGGCGAGAAAAATGGCGCGTGAAATGAAAATGAATCATACATCAATGCAAAATATATTGAAAGGTGACCTTGGATATGGAGCTTTCAAAAAACAGAGGATTCACGGATTGACACGCAAGAATATTGAAGACAGAGTTGCCAGATCACGTGCGTTGCTTAAGACGCACGCTGGTCATAACATAATTTTTTCAGATGAAAAATTGTTTACTCTGGAAATGTCCCTGAACAAACAAAATGATCGTGTATATGGAACAAATCTTCGTGAAATACCGGCTGACAAACGAGGGGTTGAACGATATCAAAATGCCTCTGCGGTGATGGTTTGGGGTGCAATATCGTCAAAAGGCAAATTACCGCTGCTGTTCATAGACAGGGGGGTGAAAATAAACAAAGAGTACTATTTACAATACGTCATCAAGGACCACCTACTTCCCTATGCTAAGAAACTTTTCGGTGCGGAAAGTTTTTGCTTCCAACAAGATTCAGCTCCAGCGCATAAGGCCATAGTTGTTCAGCATTGGTGTAAGCAAAATTTACCATGTTTCATCAGCTGCTCAGAATGGCCTGCATCGTCTCCTGATTTGAACCCACTGGACTTCAGCATCTGGGGCTACATGCTTGGAAAACTGGGCAATATGAAGCACATGTGTTTGGACTCATTTAAAAAACGCTTGGTTGAGATTTGGGATCAAATGCCGGAGGAGGTGGTGCGTGCGGCTTGCAAAAACTTTGAGAAGCGTCTCCGTACCGTGATTAAATACAAAGGTGAAAGGTTTGAACTTCACTAAGCACAATAAAAGTTTAACATTTTGTCTTGTTATTAAAAGTGAAATGAATGAGAAATACAATTCTGTTTAAGTTTTATAACAATTTCCGAGTGTATCATTTCTACGTTGCCACCCTGTACAGCTCATTTTTTCAAAAGCATTTGTATAACAAAAATGTCTGATGCATTAGGTGTCTTTGTTATTGCTGTAAGGTGACTGGCACAATGGACGAATCCAGGTTGAAAAATCAAGAAGACACCGATTGGTGATAAATCTGACAACTCCCATGTTAAAGTATAGGACAAATATTTTAAAATACTTCTAATAAATTCAATTTAAATTCTAATTAAAATCAGTTTGTTTCATGATGTAAGAAAAATCCATGGGAGCTGTCGGATTTATCACCGCTCGGTGTCTTCTTCTTTTTTCAATCTGGGTTCTTCGATAGGTGTCTGTCCTCTGCAGTAACAAATGTATCTCTATCATACAAATTAATTGAGACTTTATGGTATTTTAAACATGACAGCAGTATTCCTACCCCTAACATTTCAATAATGCTTAAGTCAAAAGGATCACCTAAGGAGTTCTAGTCAAGTAGAATAAATTCAACAGTAAGTAATATGCGAAACCAACAGACTGAACGAAGCCAGCAGAAAAGGATTCACATGCCAATGTCAAATACTGTATCGTTGTACCAAGTAGATGACATAAACGCTACTCGTTTGACAAAGGTGTGAGTATGGATCCTTCCATATGGATCCTTCCATATGGATCCTTCCATATGACAAAAATTCCCGATGGATTTTGAAATTCCCGACTTTTTCCCGCATATTTCCCGATGATTTTGGATTCCCGCATTTTTCCCGCATTTCCCGATTTTCCCGAGTCTGTGGCCACCCTGCATTTCGATAATTTTGTTCTGAATCGCTCGAAGTGTCCATTACTTCCAAGGCAACACTTGACTTTTTTTGTTTCGCAATTGACTGCGTAGATTTCTTCCTAATCGTTAATGCTTTTGTCGTCAGCAAACAAAAAAAAAACAGGGTGTCCTTAGAGAATATAGTATAAAATATTGGCACAAGAATGCTACCCTGAGGAGCTCCTACTCTCATTTCGATTCAGATTTAGCTTTAGAGATCTGATAATTTATCTGCAGTGGTCTGTCAATTAAATAAAGTTGAACTAGTTTTACTATATGGAGTAAAAAGTTAAACTTTACCAATTAGTAATTAAACCTTTATGCCAAACACTGTCGATTGCTTTTTCTATGTCTAGGAGAGAAATTCGAGTTGAGCATTCATCAGATTTGTTATGTATACTTAAGATTGGATTTTTTAAAATTAGATTTTTTTACAGAAGTCTGTAAAGTTTTACCGAATTCAGCTGAACGTTCGGTAATCCTTTTTTACGGATTTCGGTGAAATTTTACAGATATCTGTAAAAAATTTACCGGATTTCGGTAAAATTTCACCGAAATCCGTAAAATCGGATTACCGAACGTGCAGCTGTTGAGAATTCGGATTACCGAACGTGCAGCTGTTGAGAATTCGGTAAAACTTTACAGATTTCTGTAAAATAATCTGAGTGTGTAACCTTCCAAGAAAACGCACAACACAGATCCGCAAATTCAAGAGTTCTTCCAACGTCGCGAGTCCCTCTCAATCACCGTTGACTGTTTGATGTACGGCGTATGTCTGGTCATACCATTTGTTCTTCAGAAGAAGTTACTCGTGCAGCTATACAAAATCCATTCTGGTATCGAACGAATGCGGTCCCTTGCTTGTCACTAAGTCTACTGGCGGCATATTGACTAAGACATAGAAAAGCTAATACAGACGAGCAACGAATCTTTTTTATTCTAGTATTATTCTAGCGAAGATAGAACGTAAAACCAACCACGAGTCCTGGACAACCCTGGAAAACCCCTGGCAGCGACTACACTCCGACTCCACCGATCCTACTAGTGGTCAAGTCGCTGGACCCATAACCTCAATGTTCAAGGTTCGAATCCAGGTTGCTCCAAACTTTTACTTTTTCAACATCATTATATTTCATAAGGCAAATTTATGAAATTCATACTGATTTCTTGTGGCAAACAATCATAATGCAATCTTATGAAAGTTTATTTCGCTGAGTGTATGGATGGGTGGTACTACCTGATACTAATGGACGCTTTCACCATTTGGCCGGAAGTGGTCCAAACAAAAGACATCCCGAGAAAGCGAAATTTTCAAGGCCTACTGTGAGTCCAACGCTTTTGTTCACCGAAATACTGCTCCTTGTCGTCCACAGTCAAATGGTGTTGCCAAAAGTTTTGTTGACACTTTCAAGAGAACTTTGAAGGAAATCATCGCAGAAGGGAAACACTGCAAGAAGCTGTTAGCACTTTCCTGCAGTGTTACAGGTCCACACCATGTAAAAGCGCACACGAAGGCAAGTCTTCGCCGAACTTTGCTTGGCAGACGAATTGGCAGACCAATTCGCACGTCGATTAGAGCTGCTTCGACCACCAACTTCAACACGCAAGGTCGAAAACTCCAATCAAGAAGAGCAGTTTAATCGGAAACATGCTGCGAAACCGAAATGCAACTCCCGTCAGGACCTCGTCTGGGCCAAAGTTTTCCGGGACAACACAAGTGGCACTGTAGTAGTGCTCGAGCGTATTGGCTAGGTCATGTATAATTTCTGGTTGCCTGAGAAGCAAACGCTGATAATGTCCCACTGCAATAAGCTGAGAACCCGTCATCGGTTCGATAGGGATTTGATAATCATTTATGTACTCGTACAATAGTTTCCGCCTATCAACTTTGAAGTGCTTAAATATGTTGACGAACTAAGGCCGTTTGGCATAATGAACATTTGGCATAAAACAAAAAAAATAGAAAATATTACGGTAATTTGGCATAAACGCCATTTGGCATCATATCGGAAATGGAAGCTGCTTCAGGTTCAGTGGGCATAGTTATAATTTGGCATAACTTAGACATTCAAAATTCAATAGGTATAAAGGTCTTTTGACAGTTTGGCATAAATATTAGAAAATTTGATCAATTTCTAAGCAATTAACCAATTTCATTCGGTATTATGGTTTTGGAACATACACACTTAGATTTTTTTACAGAAATTTGTAAAATTTTACCGAATTCTCAACAGCTGAACGTTCGGTAATCAGATTTAAATCCGTTAAATCGGATTACCAAACTTTCAGCTCTTGAGAATTCGGTAAAATTTTAATGATTTCTATTAAAAAATCTTAGTGTAAATTTAAATTTTAGAGAAAAATAAATCGTTTTGTATAATAATTATATCATAGATTATAAAATAATTTAAGAGAATTTTCAAGAACAGCCTAATTTATATAAGGTAGATTACACTACTTCCCATATTGGCCTTTTCGTGAAAAATGCGATTCAGTCGGTTCGAATGTTTAGCGATACATACATACTTTTATTTGATTCAGTAACTTCACTGTTCAACATCAGAGAAGGAAACATTTGATTTCCAAATTTCAATTTTTTCCCTGAAATTTATGAATGCCATATTTTGAAGAACAGCTCATTCAAAACTAAGTGAATATTACAACTGATATTATGTCATTATGCCAAAAGACCACTTGGATTCTATATTATTTCAAGAGTGTTATGCCAAATGGTCATTACGCCAAACGGCATTATGCCAAATGACCACTTATAGCTCAAGTTATTGTTATGCCAAATGAATTTATGCTGAACGACTGTATGCCACACGACCTTATGCCATATAAGCTTCCCCCGTTTTGAAATTTATTGAAATTAATTTTTTTTTTCGAATATCCTCGAAATGTGACATTTTCTAGGTTTGAAAAAATGTTAAGTTATCGGAACAATAATCACACATCGTTTAGCTGCTCTTAAATCGGAAATGAGAATCTATGCGTGCAACGTAAGCAAACATTTCGAAAACTTTGCATTAACGGCATAATAAGTAAAATCCGAGTTCGAGCTATTTAAATATTGACGATTGAGACAATCTAAACAGCATGGTGGGGGCGAAATAGCAGACAACTTACAAAAAAGGTGTCTACGATCAATAAGTCTGATGACCCAACCATAAAAAATACCAGAACTTATTTTCTAACCACTTTCCCTGGTTTCTGATATGAAAACTTTATTTAACGATGTTTTCGTGCCAAACAACAAAATGGCAGATGTTCAACCTATTCTTATCCACTAAGTTCGGTTGCTTCTGAAACTGAAACCTCTTTCCAGTACAAAAATAAACAATTTTACCATAAAAAATGAAAAAAAAGTTAATATTTAAAAACAATCACGTCAATAAGTTTAGCATCAGTTGTGACTGTTCTTCGCCTGCTCTTTACAGATCTTATTAATCTCTCTTAGCAATAAGTTTTTGATATGAAAGAGGATGAATCATAATGTTACTCACCTTGACCAGAAACTAGAACGGTTCCTGAATGCTGCTGTTTCACTAAATATATTTTCGGAATTTCGATTAACCCAGCACTTTGCAGTTCACGAAAAAAAAAGCAAGTACACAGTAATCTTCAGATATATAACTAACTTCTCAACAATTTTGCTTCCATTCGAGCGTTACTTAATTTTGTATATACCTATAACCAAAACATAACATAATTTTCCTCCTCCTGTGCACAGAACCTTCACGATTGTAAAAAAAATTGGTTTTTCGTCTCATCTAAACTCTTTTTCCTGCTTTATTAAGTAAATTACACGAAAATAAAACTCCGAAAACTCGATTGATGAAAATCCGACGCGGAAACTAACGAACAGACCGGGAGCAAACCAAAAACCAACTAGCTTAGCCATGAAATATTCGACTAGGGGGCTAGACCAGGGATGCCAGATATTTTTTTCAAATATCTGTGATAAAAATTTGAAATGTCTGGGAATGTCTATAAAAGTCTGTATTTTTTTTATACAAAATTAGACTTCTTTCAACAACCCTCCCCTCGGATATGTGATCTGGCCGCGATGGGAGGACCTATGCCATCAGCATTGAGATGGTAACCAAAGACATATCCTGACGTGGTAGTATCACATCTTGAATATTTTGATTTAATGCCGCGTCACATATCTGGCATTGATGCACTGATTTTACAGATGTGAACCAACGGACATCCTGTCCTTGAGTGCTGGTGCGGTCTGGTGGGGCTCTTTCCTCATTGATAATGATGTGGGATTTCTTCTGGGCTGCGGCACCTTTCTTAGCGTTCCCTGACATGATGAGCCGAAGCCACGCTTAATTATAAATCTAGCTAGACAGGTATATATTGATAAACACTGTGTTAAAGATTATTGACATATGTAGGGAACCGACTGTTAGATTCACTGAGTAGAAGTTTGATTAAAACTACGAACGTGGCACCATTCTTATTTTGTTACTAGCTGATCCCGGTGCGAGCGTTGCTACGCCTGCAACTAAATGAATGAACATTACATAGAACTGACGCTTTTTTTAATGAGTTTTTTTTTTTGAGTAATAAGGAGTTCAAACTTCTATCAGAACATTCTTCTCACCCAGACAATACACAGTTTGTGGCCTAGTTACCTGGATAATTCTCAGTATTGGTTGAAATTTGTGTTTGAATTTACCATAGAAACATTTCTTGCATTCAAAAAACCCCACATACCATTTTTGATTCCATTTGCTTGATTAGTTCTCAAGCTATTTAGAAATTTGTGTTTCATTTGTATGCGAGCTGGAAGGGGGGAGCGGTTTCAAACAATCATAAGAACCTTCCCCAAAAATACCTGCATATATATTTTCACTCCGATCGGTCAGACAGACAGTCAGACAGAAATCCATTTTAATATAAATAAAAATCCTGTTTCCAATAACCCCCACATGCCAAATGTGGTTTCATTTACTTGAACAGTTCTCGAGTTATGCAGAAAATTGCATTTCATTTGTATGAGAGCCCCCCCCCTCTTTCAGAGGGCAAAGGGGTTTCAAACCACCATAGAAATATGTCTGACCTTCAAAAAAATCCACATGCCAAATTTGATTCCATTTGCTTTATTGGTTCTCGAATTATGCAGAAATTTGTGTTTCATTTGTTTGAGCACCCCCCCCCCCCCCCTTCAGAAGGCGGAAGAGTCTCAATGACCATAAGAACATTTCTCTCCTTCAAAAACCTCCATATGCCAAATTTGATTCCTTTTTCTTTATTAGTTCTCGAGTTATGCATAAATTTGTGTTTCATTTGGGAGGGGTCTCAAATTAGCATTGAAACAGTATTCATCTACAAAAACCTCCACATGCCAGATTTGGTTCAATTTGCTTGATTAGTTCTCGAGTTATACAGAATATTGTATTTCATTTGTATAGGAGCACCCCCTTTCAGGGCGAAGAGGAATCTGAAAACATCGTAGAAACCTTTCTTGCCTTTAAAACCTCACACATGCTAAATTTGGTTTCTTTTGCTTGGGGTCTCAAACCACCGTAGAAACATTTCTTGCCTTTAGTTCTTGAGTTATGCAGAAAATAGTTTTTCATTTGCATGAGAGCCCCCCTTTCTAAAGACGGTAGGGGTGCCGAACTATAATAAGATCCTTTCCCGGACCCAAAAACCCCTACATACAAATTTGAATAGCGGTAGGGATAGTTCTCATGTTTGGTTTAAATTTGTGTTTCGTATGTATGGTAGCCCCGCTTTTCAGAGTGAGGAGAGGTCTTAAATTACCACAAAAACATTTCTTGCCTTCAAATACTCACCCATACCAATTTTGGTTCCATTTGCTTGATTAGCTCTCGAGTTATGCAGGAATTTGTTTTTCATTTGAATGGGATCCCACCCTTTCTAGAAGCAGGAGGGCTCTCTAACTATCATAAGATGCTTTCCCGGACCCAAAAACCACTGAATACAAATTTGCAAAGCAGTAGGTATAGTTCTCATGTTTGGTTGAAATTTGTTTCATTTGTACGCGAGCCCCCCTTTTTAGAGGGAGGAGGGGCTTTGAACCACCATAAAAACATTTCATACCTTAAAAAGCTCGTCCATTCCAAATTTGGTTCCATTTGCTTGATTATTTCTCGAGTTATGCAGAAATTTGGGTTCCATTTGTTTTAAAAGCAACCCCTCCCCCCTTCCTCCTCATATGACGGAAGAGTCTCAAATCACCATAGAAATATTTCCCTCCTTCAAAAACTTCCACATGCGAAATTTGGTTCCATTTCTCTTATTAGTTCTCGAGTTATGCAAGGATTTGCGTTTCATTTGAATAGGTTCCCCCCCTTTCAGAAAGGGGAGGGGTCTCAAATCGACATAGAACAATTTTTTGTCTTCAAAAACCACCACATACTAAATTTGGTTCCATTTGCTTGATTAGTTCTCGAGTCATTCAGAATAGTGTATTTCTTTTGTATCGGAGACCTCCCCCCCCCCCCCTTTTGGGATGGAAAGGGGTCTCAAACCAACATAGAAACATTTTTTGTCTTCAAAAACCACCACATGCTAAATTTCGTTCCGTTTGCTTGATTAGTTCCCGAGTTATGCAGAATATTGTGTTTTATTTGGGGGACGGGGAGGGTTCTCAAGCTACCATAAAAACCTTTTTTGCCTTCAAAAACTCACACATCCTAAATTTGGTTTCTTTGGCTTGATTAGTTCTCGAGTTGTGTAGAAATTTGTATTTCATTTGTATGGGAGCCCCCCTTTCCAGTGAAGGGAGGGGTCTCAAAGCATCATAAGATTATTCTCCGGCCCCAAAAATCTCTGCGTACAAAATTTCACGCCGATCGGTTCTTCCGCTCGCGAGTTAAATCGTGACAAAGGAAACCCCAACTCATTTTTATTATATAGATTTCTCATTTCAAAGAGTTATAATAAAAATACCACACATTATAACAATGGTATATAAACAATCTTTTAACGGCTTCTTTCTCGATAATTTTTCAATAATAGATAGGGACTAGGCGTGAAGAAGCTCTACCTTGCCACCGAAAAGTGAATCTAATAGCAGACCAAGATTGTTAGGTTGCACTTGCTGTCAGAGAGATTAAACAACTTAGAGATTAGTATTAGACAAATAAAAAGAAGGCAATGAACAGACAAGTAAACGTAAACGATTCCACAACAAAACTATAGAATTTAACTGAATTACGCAGAAGACAAGAACGGACTAAGGCGGACAAAGTGATAGGTTATTATTCGAAATATTCTATATTCGGGATAGCAACTGGATCCCAGGCTGTAGAGTGGGCTGTAATGTGGGGTTCAAGCCAATATTTTTCCTTTTTTTCTCTCCTTGATGGTTAGTTTGGAGTGACTCAAACTTTTTAGTCGAAAAAATGAGAGGCCTTTGTGAGAAAATCACCAATAGTCCCACATAAACCCTGCATGCTACTAATACTAAATTATTCTCTTTTAATTTCTATGTTACTCACTTTCTGCATGCGATTTTACAACCATCATGGCCGTGAGCGGCACAATAAGTACCTGGTGGAATAGAACGTGAGGCAACAAATGTTCATTCCGGGTTTCAAGAGCTGAATGCTGCCCAGGAAAAATTCACCAAATCAGAGAGTATCATGGAAACCGTGAGCCGTATGTAATGGAAAGGAAGATGGTATGTATGTTAGAACGGTACTCCTGAGCCTGGATCATCGGAAAAATAAGGTAAATTGGCATAAAACATCCTGACTGACTGACCCTTGTAACACACTTTGAAATTGAAGCTCATTACATACTAATTCGATCGTTTGGAGGTATTATTGGAGGATGCCTCAGTGCTGTAAGTGGCCAACATAGGCGCAAAATCGTAATTGCCTAGAAATATCATTCGCTGTATGAATGGTGAATTTTGTGTCTACTCTTGTTGCAGTACTTCTTGGGGTTGACTTCAGTACTACAGTTGTCAACATAGACTACATCAAAGGCCTGAATGTCGTCCCTAAGAATTATTGTTGGGCAATTCACATATTTTTAGAAATCTATTTACGACTGCATACGGTACAGAGATGACTTCAGCACTGGGGGCTTTGTTTTGGGTATTAATTGGAGATTCCATCTTACGACTGCATAACAAAACATCATCGCGGGAAAATTGAAACTGAAATTTTGAAAAATACTACTGTCCAATACCAATACTTCAATTAGTGCTCAAGTGGCCAACATAGGCTATTGCTTCTAAGGTATTGGTCATAGTAAGGGTGACGTTGGGAAAGGGTCTAGTCTTGACAACCAAGCTGTCACGCAGCTCCAGCTAGATACCCTCAAAAAAAAAAAAAAATTAGACTTCTTTCAACAAGTAGACGTAATAAGAGAGCGAGTTATGTCATTTTCGCTTGATGTGTAATTATGTAAACGTTTTTGCATCTTTTTCTTGGATTGTATGACTTGGATTGAACTTTGGACATGAACTTCCTGGCAGTCACTTTTTATTTTCTTCGAAATTCACATTTAAGAACCCAACCTTACCCTCCAAAAACATTTGGTAAGTTTACTTTCTAAACTTCTGATATGTCTCATCCTGAATTACGAGGAAAATTTCCGCAAAACTTTGGGAAAGTACTCTCCAAAATTTCTTGGAAAATCTTCTTAAAGTTGTATGAAGTTTCTTCCTGAACTTAGGGGAAGTTCTTTTCTGAACCTCAAGTGAGTATTCTCCTGAATTTTGGGGAAGTTTGCTCCTGCATTTCTGAGAAGTTCCTGCTTGAACTACTAGAAAGCTCCCCCTATACTTCTTGATAGTTTCTTCCTGATTTTATCAAAAGTATCTACCTGAACATCTGGGATTTTCTGAACTTCGAGAAGTTCTCATTCTGAAATGCTGGAATGTTCCATTCGAAACTTTAGGGACGCCCTCTAGCAATTTTGGGTAGTTAAAACTAAACTTTTGGTATCTTCGGAACTTCTGAGAAGTCCTCTTATGTACTTCTGAGGAGTTCTTTACTCAATTTTTTGGAAAAAAAAACCTTCTTGATCTTGGTAGTGCTCTCTCTGTTAAGTTTCTTTCTGAAAAATTCGGGGGAGTTTTTACTTGAGCTTATTCTTTCCAAACTTCTGATTGATCCCATCCTGAACAGCGAGGAAATTTTTATTGAAACTTTAGGAAAGCCGTCTCCAAAATTTCTAGGAAAATTCCCTTAAATTAGATCTTGAAGTTTTTTCCTGGACTTCTGAACTTTTGGGAAGTTTTCTCCAACACTGAGTAAGTTTTTTTTCCGAAATTATTGGAAAATTCGTGCTCAAATTAGATAGAATTACTCCCAATGCTCCTGGAAAGATTAAAAAAAATTATTCTGAATGCTCCTGGAAAGATTAGAAATTTTTATTCTGAAATTTTTAAATGAAAACCTCTGAAAAGTTCCTAACTTCAAAGCAGTCCCCTTCCCTTCACTTCGTCCTGAAGCTCTGATAAGTCCTCTCGTGGTTCTTGGGGAAGTTCTGCCCTGAAATTCTGGTTAGTATGAAGTTCAAGACTTCAGTTATGTTCGGTTCTGAATTTTTGAAGGTTCTTCTTGCTTGGAATGCTTGCTCTCAATACTTCTGAGAAGTTTCTACCTGACCATCGGAGAAGTTTTTTGTTTTGAGGAAGTCGTTTGTTTAGAAGTCGTCTTCTAAACTTTTCATGATGTACCCTAAAGTGTGGGTCTTTTCTTTCTATGCTTCTAGGAATCTAGGACTAATTCAGGGATATATTTCTAAATCCCAAGTACAAATATACTGAAATGATGCATTTAGTAGTACTTTGGAAAATTCAGAGTTTTAAGATTTATTTCAATAGATCAGAACTTTTACTGTTGTTCTGTCCCCCGAATGGCAACCGACTGGGCTTTAGAGCAAATACTCAGCAACCCTTTTTTACGGTAAGTTTCTTAAATATGATTTGTATTGTTTTGAACCTTGATTTTCTTTGTGACTTAATGGCAAAGGATCAATATTACCACCGCTTTGACAATAAATTTCCGCATGGGATTGAACACTACCATAAGTAGGGACTCCATGTTACCCTCGGAAAGGGCCTATACGATACTTAACTGCTGGCCCATTGTGTCTTCAAGTGGCCCACTTTTTCGTTTCTTCAAGGATTTCTACTTTGAATGATACCTACGATATTTAAAAAAAAATCAACAAAGCTTCTTACCGTTACTACAATACAGATCCTTGTACATTTTAAATCCGAACTTCAGAAATACCTTTTATTTGAAATTTAAAAAATATTTCAAATGTCTGTAAAAGTCTGCAACATAAATAAAATGTCTGCTAAATGTCTGCATCGTTGGAAAAGTCTGCAACAAAAATGAAAAGTCTGCAAATTTACAGACATGTCTGTGAATATGGCATCCCTG